>JANAVB010043138.1:0-185000 GCA_029216955.1 Iris pallida | reverse complement strand
GTTCTATCCTACATACTACGGAGCATGCCTATATGACACATGTGAGCTGGACTCTCAGGAGGACCCAGTACTTGCAGAGGACATTACCCCAGTAGTCTAGGCTAGTTAGCTAGACCAGTATCTTACTTATTGTCTTGTCTTGTTTTGGATACACTTGTACTTATTGAGGATTTTATTATTCTAGATAATGTGGAGTTGTTATCTTAGACACTTAGTCTCTCTCTTATTTGTATTTCATTGTGGATTCAGATTCTATCTATCTTATCGTACTTTCTACCTTAGCTGTGATTGAGTTGTACATTTCTATATTGTCCTCCATTCGGAGCGTATACATTGTACATGTACCTTATTATTGTTAGATGTATGTGACTTAGGACAGTGTTCTACCGCCGATACTGTGGCGTAGGCTGTACGTACCCACTTCTCGTGCCGCTATACTGGGTGCGGGTCGTGACAAAGCTTGAGGCAGCAACTATATAACTTTCTAATAATTAACATACAGAGGCAAATTAGAGTTAAAATTATATATCTTGAGGCAGCAACTATAGCTTGAGGTAGTAAACTACATAACTCTTATCTATATCACTTTCCAAACAAATATACCTTCTAACAGATTAGAGTTAAAATTCTTATGCAATATATCAAACAGAGACAATTTAATAATAGAGCAAACACTTACTAGTAGCCACGTACTAATGTTCCAAAGAAGAAGAAATAAAAAAGCATATAAATAACCAATTGATTATGACTTACTAGCTAGAAAAAGGAAAACAATATACTAAAGTTGATTATGAATTACTGACATGGAACTACCACACAGCACAAATAACCAATTTCAACTGAAAGGCTCAAGCATGCTTCACAAATGTCGATTTTCAACAAAATACAAAGCAAACAATTTGTAAGCAAAAGTTCTCAAGTATTCAAGTTCTATTTCCATTGACTATTCACAAATCTTATTATGCTTGATACAAACTTAGTTGCATGTCAGGAGATGCTTGATACTCACTGATATTAATATTCATATTACAACTAGTCACTAATAAGTGGAAATAAGAGTGTTTTATTGATACAAACCATAGAGAGATGTTGATTTTACAGATAGACACAAAGAAGGATTTGTAAGTATATAATGCAGAGTATATGGTTTTAGATGGACCACTTTATCGTACTGATGTACAAAATTGTATGTGAAGCGGATTTATACTCTTGTTTTTGACTGATGTAATTTTATGTTGAGAAAATACTCTTGTACACTAGTTCAAGATGGGTAGTCATGAACCAAATATAACTATAGATTTTCTATAGACTGGTAAGAATCAACAAATGGGGACATTACTTGTAACTTCGGTATCATAAGTGAAACAGAATGCAAGAAACCGAATTGGAAAAATAGGCCCAACTGTAGTTTAGATTGGTTAACTTGCTTGTTACAGGACAGATGATTGCAAAACAGACAAACAGCTTTCCTAGTATGTGAAAGGTCCCAATGGTTAGCATATGTATTATCACACATCTACTTCCCTAGACATTACTAACTACGTGAGTCAAACCTTTAGAAGGTACTATCACGAGCATAACAAACTCAAAGTGCACATGTATGTTAAAATTTACGTGAGACAAGGCAATATAGAAAAGTTTAGCATTCTCTTATTACAACTCAATGCGCCCTCCTATGTATAGTAAATGGCTATGTTTTGAGACTGTAACAGGTAAACAAATTCATATGAAAATCGAGAAGTAATGTACAACACTAGAAAGATTCAAAAATATACACAATGAGAAAAACACAAACTTCAAGGGAAAAGTATTTAAACAAGCATCCAAAAAAATAGACAATATCATATAAGAGATAATAATGAAAAACTGGGAAGCAGTCCCATACAAATTGTACGACTATTCTGAACTTGAGCACATGGACCAAATTGAACATATTTTATTATATCAACAAACATACAATAAATGACCAAAATGTGAAACCTATTAAATTACATATGTAATGAACCCACATATGATCTCGCACTTGCTAAATTCTACCTACAATAAAAATTCAATTAACCACTAACCCATGTCATAAAACCCATGGCTAATACTCAAATTTTGAGTGCTAGCCATGACAATCAGATAGATCTCTCAAGGAAAATAACAGCAAATGTAGACGCTCAAAAATACACTAGCACGTCAAAAACAGTGTTGTCTATCATAACGTACTCATATAGCACATTGAATATTATACCACAAAACCAAAATATATCTAGTTCACAACCCCATCACATATACTACCAAATATATTTAATTTTATAAAGATAATTAATAACCTCAAAGCTCCACTCAACAAAAGAAAGCTCCTCAAGAAAAAATATATAATTATTTATACAGCAGACATTCCTAAATTCAGTTGGCTTCTTTAGGGCATGAAAATAAACTCCAGAAAAAATTATAATTATTTATACATCAGACACTCCTAAATAAAGATTTAAGACTAACGAGGAAGAAGCTCATGATCTGAGCAAAAGAAAGGCGACAATAAAACTAAACTTCACATATACAACATGCAAGGCATCAATCTGAAGATCAATAGAAATCATTCAGTCTCTTCAACATTTAGTAAGACCAGAGCCAAAGAAGATTCAAATATTGTAGAAGTCGCTGCATATATGGCAAGGATCCAATGGGTTCACTTGAATATAAGTTGATATCCAAATACCATGATTATGAAAAAACAAATATATATAATATCTAGATTGAAGTGGCTACTACTATATAATATAAAATTTTCATCAGCATCAAAATACCTAAACAATGAAAATCTTAATTAATCAAACTCCCTAATATGTTTAACATCTTCAAGGAATAGAGCTAGTTTCAGGCTCTCTCCGAACTGAGCTATCCCCGTATATTTTTCAAACTTATAATTCCTACATGAACACATAAACACAATATTTTGACAAAATTAAAATGTACAAAGAACATAGCCAGGTTCAAACTCATCTCCATTTATAATATGTTTAACATTAATCCATATTGTAAGTAATTATGTTGAAAATCCCACATATTTCCAAGGATGAATTAATGTTTATTAAAAAATAAAAAATTTCACAAATAAATCAACAGTGTCCATATTGTGTCATGTTCATATCCATGCAAGATAGCATGTGGGAGTTGTGCTTCAAGATATACTACTATGTTGCATGGGCATGGACTTGAGACGACACAGTAAATTACAATGTGCACCTATTTTGGTGTCCTAAGATATTTTTTCCACCATATAATTTCTCAATAAACTGAAACACTTCAAAAACCCAAATCCTCCTAAAAGAAAATCAATCACCTAAATAACAGATCATGTATGCAAAAACTGGAGGAAAAAACTAAGACAAAAACATGCAGCCTGTGTAAACACTCACATTTCTTCGTAAATAATTCTAAAAAATAGGCTAATAATTCTAAAAAATTGGCAAATAATCCTAAACAATTTCTTGGTAAATAATCAGGTATAAATAGTGTGACATGTAATTAACTTCGAGCAAATTTCAAGCAAAAAATTGATAAATAACTCTTTTTGTGGACAAGTAATTCATTTCGAGCAAATTTTGACCAAAAAATTTGTAAATAATCTAGGACAGATAACATGCAGCCGTGTAAACAGTGTAAAACACTCAATTTTTAAGCAAAATAACTTGCATAAAAATTAGGGCAAAAACTAAACAATTGGTAAAAAATTATAAAGATTGGGGAAAATATACCAAGCAGCAACATTGGTCACATAGCGTTGAAAGGTCGAAGAGAGAGAGAGAGAGAGCAGCACTGGAGCACCTAGGGTTGAAAGGTCGAAAAGTGAGCAAAGGTGAGAGAGAGGTAGCAGCAATAGTTTTTGATCGAAAAGGGAGAGAGAGATGGGGAGAGATCAAATTGTTTTGATCAAATGGTGAATAAGTTTTGAATGGTTTTGGGATGGGCGGTCTAGATTTAGGTCATCCGATCGACGTATCAGGATAGAGACATGTGGAGGGAAACATTCCCCCTAAAAAGTTGGCAATTAGCCGCCAAATGCTTGGCATTCCCGTTGAGCAATTTGGGGCAATAATTTGAATTATTTAGAACAAAAAGTTTTATTAGTCCTAAATAGTGATCCATTTTCACAATCTGTCCCAAAAAAATACAACTTTTTGTTACCAAGAATATAGTGGTCCCTAGAACTACACTTTTAGGACTTTTTAGACTAGTATTTCTAATAGTGTCATCCCAAAAAGATACTTTTTTGTACTGACATCATCATTATATAGACAGATAGATCCACAAAACATAAAACTAGACCAAAACATTTAATCATCTATTAGCACCACTAGTAGGATCAGTAGGCGGTACATGAGGCTTAGTCGGATCAAAATAAGCAGTCATCAGGTCGAAGTAAGCATACGATATAGCATCACCAAGTCTTGGTCCATCAAAATTAGTATGATGGATGATGGTCGTCGGAGTAGTAGGATGGTGAACCATCATCCACTGGATGTCAGCCATCATCTTTTCAAGACTTGAGCCTGAGAAATATGGCAAAACTCAGCATTACCAAAACGAGTCAGATCGGCCTGACGCTGCAGTCCATGGAGAGATATAAAAGTGTCGAACTACTAATAGATCTCGTCAATGGTATGACCCGAAGCTGTATGGGCTAGAGCGTCTGCTGGTGCTGCAATTGGAGCAGGTAGAAGTGGAGGAGAAGCATCACCAGGAGGGTGAGGAAACTTCCTAGACATAAGACGCTCTGAAGGCGTTCCAGAGATATGAGAAAGCTCTAAATCGATATCAAATTTCTGAAAGATGACCGCCAGATGCATAGGATAGAGAAAGTTATGGCATGCCCCCGAACAGCTAGTCATAAAGGATATCATAATCTTGAAAAAAGAAAAGATAATCCTAAAGTGGATATGATACGTACCAGATAACTCTAATGGCGTGATCTCGCCAATGGATCCCATCTTAGTTAGCAGAGATGAATAGATAATATGATGAAGTTCATAGAATCGTTGGTTAAGGTGGCATGCGAATAGTCATTTTTGGAGAACCGGATCGGGATGACACAACGCAACCTTGAAGGACTCAAGTGTCATGTCGACAGAAAATTAAACTTTTGTAATATCGTCGAGAGCGTCACCATGTCTGGCATTAGAAAATATTTGCTCAAGTCAGCAAAGTTAAATTCAAACTCCTTACTACTGACAGATGAATGAATACATTCGTCTGCTTCTTGCATGTTGCAATAAAACGTACGGACTGCATTATCATAAATTGAATTTGAAATTTCTAAAAAAATTTAAAGTCTAAGGGTTTCAAAAGTGACAGCATATTCCAAAAAAATGGTAAAGTTTATCATTTTACCCGGGCATATTTCTTGATACCGAAAATGATTGAACCAAAGGGTTAATCTCTCGGATGATACAAAGAGTGTCGGGTCATAGTCCTCATCGTCATCGGGATGAGAGGGACTGAACACGTTGACCGGTTTATATTTCAATGTGGAAGATGAGGCGGTGTCTCTAGTTTTCTTCCTCTTAAAAATTCTAGGTGCCATGACAAAATAGAGAAAAAATGTGAGGGATATGCCTTAAAAGAGATAAAAAACGGTAGAGAACGCCATCTAAAAGCCTTATATCCAAGAAATTTAGTATTAGAAGACCTTAGAAAGGGATTTCTAGGAACTAGGGCTAGGGTTTTTGAGGTTAGGAGTGGTTGTTCGTGAGGAAGAAGAAAAAGAATAGGAGAGTAGGAGAAAGCGGGTTCTGTTCGCGTTGTTGTTTATAAAAAGGATCCTCACAGAGTTTGGCCCGAACTCGGTTAGAACTCGCTCCAAGTTTGGTCTGAGTCCGACCACTTGTAATTTAGGTCATATTTGAGTAATGAATTATAAAAATAACTCATAAACTTTTATTTCTTTGAAGACACTTGGCACCGTATTAGCTATTGGGGCCGAATCCAGCTAGCGGTAGTCCAAAGACACTTGGCATCATGTTGCTTAGGCTTCTATGCTTGTTTATAGAAGGATCATTTCGGCTTGTACCTAAAATAATTTTTATTAATAAATTGCTGAATCTTAAGTTTTTAAGTATTTTTTATTAAACATAACTCATTACAACTTTGAAAATTCAATTACGCCTAACTCTCAACGCAGATAATTGAAACGACCTTCGGCTAGTGGTTTTATGAATATGTATGCCAGTTGATAATCTATGTTAATGAAATCTAGACTGATATCTCCGTGTTGTTGGTGATAGCACAAAAAGTGGTGACATAATCATATGTGTTTAGTGCGTGAATGACATACTGGATTCTTAGTCAAATTAATAGTGCTAGTGTTATTACAATAAATAGGAATCTTAGTGCAGTACATATTATAATCTTCTAGGGTTTGCTTCATTCATAAAATATGAGCACAACAATGTCCTACGGCGATAGACTTAGCCTCAATTGTTGATAAAGCTATAGATTTTTATTTTTTGCTAAACCAAGAGACTAAAGCTTTTCCTAGGAAGAGACACGTACCGTTTGTTCTTTTACAATATACTTTGCATCTAGCAAAATCAGCATCTGAGTAACCGATAACATCAAATGAAATGGTTTTGGAATACCATAAGCCGACAGTAGAAGTTCCCTTAAGGTATCGAAAGATACGCTTAATGATGCATAAGTGTGATTACTTAGGATTAGCTTGATATCGTGCACAAATGCAAATGCTAAACATAATATCAGTGCGACTAGTAGTTAAATAAAGTAAACTACCAATCATACCTCAATACTTATTCTGGTCGACTGGTTTGCCACATTCATCAATATTAAGTAGTATTGATGTTGCCATTGGTGTGCCGAGAGGCTTTACGTTGTAGAAGTCATAATTCTTTAAGAAATTCTTCGTGTATTGGGCTTGATTGATGAAGGTTCCCTACGAGTGTTGTTTTATCTGGAGTCCTAGGAAGTAGTTGAGCTCTCCCATCATACTCATTTCAAACTCACTCTGCAAACACTTAGCAAAATTTTGACAAAGTTTTTCGTTAGTAGAACAAAAAATAAGGTCATTAACGTAAAATTGCACAAGTAAAATACTGTCAACTGAAGATTTGATAAACAAAGTTTTATCAACCCTTCCTTTTGAAAAACCATTTTTAAGTAGAAAACCACTTAGGCATTCATACAAGCATGTGTTGCTTGTTTGAGTCCATAAAGTGCCTTTCTAAGCTTGAAAACGTGATCAGGTTTTTCAAAATTCTCAAATCCAGCAGATTGTTTCACAAATACCACTTCCTTTAAAAATTCATTAAAAAATGTATTTTTCACATCCATTTGAAGAAGGTTAAAATTGTGAAAACATGCAAATGCACAAAACATGCAATAGACTTTAGTCTAGCAAGATGAGCATATGTCTCGTTATAATCAATTACTTCTTGATTATAACGTTGTGCCACTAGACGTGTCGTGTTGCATAGAATATGTCCATCCTCACTCAGTTTATTTCGGTACACCCGTTTGGTACCAACTATTGATTGACCAATAGGTTTAGGAACAAGTTCCCAAACTTGCTTTCTCTCAAATTGATTAAGTTCCTCTTGCATGGCATCAATCCAAAACTTATCAGAAAAGCGTCTGCTACTGACTTAGGTTCTATTTGAGAAATAAAGGCTACATTTGCTACTATGTCTCTAGTAAAAGAGTGCGTACCTACTCCCTTAGATACATTACCTATTACAAGTGCCTCTAGATGGTCTGGCATGAATTGTATCTTCTTAGGTAGACTTTCCAGATAGCTCTTGTTGATAGCAGTATCTTCAGGTGCTTTGGATTTGTTTTATACATCCTCATCATCACTGTCGCTATATCTATTAATGTTGAGCTTATCAAAGGAAATATTAATAGATTTTCAACAATCATAGATCTTTTATGGAAAATTTTATATCCCTTACTCTTGGCAGCATACCCAAGAAATATCCCTTCATCTGCCTTTGTGTCAAACTTACCAAAGTTATCCTTGGTCTCCAAGATAAAAAAATGACAACCAAAAATTTTGAAATAAGAAATGTTTGAAATCTTTCCAACCACAATTCATAAAGGGTTTTCTTTGATATAGTTCGAATTAACACCCTATTCAAAACATGACATATTGTACTTACAGTTTTTGTCCAAAAATATTTAGAAAGATTATGCTGATTCAGCATGACTCTAACCATATCGCTTAGAGTATGATTCTTTCGCTTCACGACACCATTTTGTTGAGGAGGTCTAGGAATAAACAACTCGTGGTAATATCTATTATTATCACAAAACTTTTTGAAATTAGTATTTTCGAATTTGCCACCATGATCACTTTAGATTTGAGTAATCATAAAGCCTTTTTTATTTTGTACCTTTTTACAGAATACTTGAAATTCAGAAATAGCATCACTCTTATTAGATAAAAAGTATACCCAAGTATAACGAGTAAAATCATCAACTATAACAAAAACATTGAGTTTACCGCCGAGACTAGTAACTCTACTAGGATCAAATAAATTCATATGAATTAACAGCAAAGATCTAGAAGTGCTTACAGCGTTGATGGATTTAAAAGATGACCTAGTTATCTTATTTTTTTCACAGTCAGAACATACCATATCTCTCTTAAAGAAAATTTTTGGGAGTCTTTCTACCAGCTTTTTAGTTAATAGCCGTAAGATAGTGCCCATGTTTGCATATCCTAGCCTCATGTGCCATAGCTAGCTTTTATCCTAATTGGCTACTAGGCACTTACCGGCACTGTTAGTACGTTCTAGAAAGATAACATAAATATTATCTTCACTGATCCCTTCATATACATGATTTCCAGTTGATATCTCATATATAGAATATTTATCTTTCACAAAATTAATACCATAACCATTATCTGCCAAATAACTTATGCTCAATAGGTTATGTTTTAATTCTGTGACTATACAAACGTTTTTTATTTCTGGGTAGGGAGACATACCAATAGTACCTATTCCTATAATATTACCTCGACGATTATTGCCAAAGAAAACATACCCTTCTCTCTTTATCGATAGCATAGCGAATAAAGATGCGTCACCTGTTACGTGTCATTAGAGTGTTGAGGGTCCACCTACAAAATGAGTAGATGTAACCTTTTGGTACCCATTTCTTCAAGGGTCCAGCATAATTATTTTTTGGAATCCAAGCAAGTACATTTGTGTCAAATAGCTTTCTAGTGCTACAGTACGATGATATATGCCCGTGTTCACCACATTATGTGCATGTGATTTTATAAATAGCGCTCTTCAGTTCTGTGTTGACATGCTATTTGTGTTTCTTCCTTTAAAACTTGTTTGTGAAAGCATATTTTTGAGGAATTTGTTGCTGTTGTGCTTTCTTTTGTTTAGTCCTTTTTTGTGTATGCTTGGTGTAAGGACTAACCTTAGGTTGTGTAACATGGTGACCTGTTTGCCTAATTTAATCTCAAATTTTTTAGAGATATCATAAGATTTTTCAAAATTTGTAGTCGTATCAGTGAGTCTTTGCTCAGTGACAAGGTGTCTCTTCTTCTGTATGTCATAAAGTTCTTGCACTTTGACATAGTCTTTTTTTCTATAATGAGGATAGCCTCATGCTAGTCCAATTTAATTTTGGCTATCTCCTATATGTTACCGGTAACAGATGTCCCTTTGATATCTTTTAGAAGATTAGATAATCTAGCTACTTCATTTGTGTATGCCTTAACCGTATTACGGGATTGCTTATATTTTTCCAACACATTTTTCTGCTCTTCAAGTAGTTTGCTAAAGGCATTTTCTAACTCATCGAAAGTAAAATTATTCAAAAGAGGGTTCTGATATACCTTTTTGTATGTCATTAGAAAGATATTTGTACTACTATTGGGTCTTTCCTTCTCTTCTGAGTCACTGGCCTCACTTTCATGCCAGATGCTGGTGTTTGCATACTTCTGACAAGTTGTAGCTTTTTTGCTCAATCTCGATCGGTCGTGTTTTTCTTCGTTAGTGGATAGTCCTTCTTCATATGCCCTTACTTCTTACACACAAAGCAAATAGTTTCTTCTTTATTGCTTTCATGGATGTCTTTCTTCTATCGGTTTGATATATCAAACTTTAAGAACATTCTAAATTTTTTGACCAACAGAGCCTATTAATCACCATCGAAATCTTCTTTGTCAGAATCATTACATGAAACTCTTTTGGCTTAAGCTTTGAAGGAGATTGATTTATCTTTGGGAGTTACATCTTCCAAGTCTTGTAGGTCCAGCTCATGGGTCATGAGCTTTCCCATCAGTATCTCCAATGTCATTGTGGTGAAGTCATTTTCTTCTATGATTACGGTGGCCTTCGAGTTTCAGTTCTTTGTTAGAGCCCGTAGTACTTTTCTAATCATCTCGTGATTGTTGTAATCCTTACCAAGAGATTATAAAGGATTAGTAATATCAAGCAAACAAGTAAACATGTGTGTAATTGACTGATTGGGTTTCATCTTGAAGGACTCATATTCTTGTGTCAATTTATTGATTTTGGATTCCTTCACTTAGGATGTTTCTTTATGAGTTACCTCAAGAAGTCTCCAAATTTCATTAGACGTGGTACAGGTAGATGCGCGATTAAACTCAGTTTTATCAATTGTATTTAATAGTACATTGATGGATCGTGCATTTTGACTAGCATGCATCTTTTTATGCTCAGTATATTTGTCATGGGGCTTGTCTACTGATATACCATCAATCACTGTTCTAGGCGGTTTCTTGTAGCCATCTATTACTGTCGACCATAGATCGAAGTCCAATGACTTTATAAAGATACTCATCCATATTTTTTAATAAGTATAATTTATTTCATCAAATAGTGGGAGTCTATTTGTGGACTGCCTTTCATCGTTGAATATAGATTTAACGGCCGCCATAGATATATACTCTCTAGATGGTTATGTATATGTATAACCTGCTCTGATACCAATTATAGGACCATTGAGCACCTCTAAGGGGGTGAATTAGAGTGTGTGCATGTTCAGCAAAAAATATCACCAATAAAAATTTAAACTTATATATTATGACAAGTAAAGGCAAATGATATGATAGTAAATAACTTGCTGTAAAGTAAGAGTTAAGAAAATCATATTAGTTTTCCTCTGAGAGGACTAGTCTAATCTTGAGTACTCCTAGTAGATATTAATCCACTATGGCACAAGCTTTAACTGAGTGCTTGCAACTCTTACAACATCGTGCTTGACGACAGGTGTACGATTGACTTCACAATACTGTGCTTAGCGACGAAAGCACGACCAACTCAAAAGGCTGATTTGAAAACTGGAACATTTTCTAAATACAGCCTCCGATACAATTCTTTAACACTAAACTCTAGATTAAACAAAAATTGTACTGGCTTGGCTAAGTATAGTTTAGGCTTGATTTGAAAGTGTAGCTCATAGAAAACATTTAAAAATGAATAGAGGAGAGAAGATTTAAATGAATGAGTGATTTAAAAATGTGAAAGTTCTTCTCTATTTATAATATTTTGGTAGATCGAATTCGGGCTGAGTTCGGATGCAAAAATCTTGCGTTCGAAAGTTGGATGTAGATATGGAGGGAATTCAAAATTCTGTTCAAACTAACCTGACCGAACTCGGGCCAAAGTCGGGTCGAGTTCTGGCCGAGTTTTACCAGAGTCAGGACAGAATTGTTTGGGCCATTTTAGTTGGATTTTAGCTTTTTAGTATATAGACTTTTGGATAGAAGTTTGTGGATAGGAAGGCTAGATATTTGTGGACTGAGAAATAGCTTAGCCAGTACCGATCCTGATCCTCCTTACATACTTTTCCTAAACTTAATAAAAGTAAAAGTACAGGAAAAAAATGTAAAAGCTTGATCTTGATTCCATTGTATTTGATTCTTAATGATGATGAGACTTTTGTATCTTATAGCAGTAGTATGGTAGTCTTAAAACCTGTAAACCTGTAGCAGTATGTATATTTTACGTATCGAGCAAAATTGATATTGATTATCAAAATTAGGTATGATCATGACCAATGGGCCAATAAACTATTTATTAGACTTAATGTTTGTGGTCCCAATTAGACTTGATATGACACTTGGACCAACATATTAGACTAGTCATAATTAGGCTCATTAAGTCATTCCCTTTATTAATTAGAGATTAGTCTAATCCCTTTATTAGGAATAGAAGGTTTCCACTAATTAAACATACTTCTTGACAACTCCATAGGGGCATCCTTGATATTTCACGTTGCATGGAGAAGGAAAGAGATGGTCGGCCCTAATTAAGTAGGGAGGAGTCTCTCTCTCTCTTCCCTCCATTTGTGCACATATTTTCCTAATTCAGATGTTCTTCCACAAATCAATCCATTCCTCCACCAATCTCTAGCCAAATCACTGTCAATCCTTCTCATTCTCATCCAACACAAGACTTAGAAGCTTGGAGGAAACAAGGAGCATCAAGGAGGATTTTGCATTAGCTTATATCCACTTGTGTCCTCATTAGAGGAGTTTATTGGAAATCCATCTCCCAATAGGTATAGCCTTCAAATCCCTCTCTAATTATATTCTAATTGTTCAATTTGACCGTTAGGATAGGAAGAAGAATTAGCTTCTAATGACCCATATTGTGAATGCTACATTGAGTTTTGTGTCCAATTTAGAGGAAATCTGAAATTGGTGCACCAAGTATTTGTCATTTAGTAAATTAGGTCTAAATAGATTAGTATTGGTTGTGTGTGGCTAGATACGTGTCCACAATTGGATACGAGTAGGCCGTATCATGATACACTATGATATAGAGTAATTTTGGAGATTTTTCCTTCGACACTTCTGATACGCATGTCATATTTCTCACAACACATTATATTAGCTATGATTTGTATTAATTAGACTCTAATTAGTATATTAGTCTATTTATATATTTTAGATAATGTTAGGTGAGCTTTAGTAGAGGTATGATGGGCGTATCACAAGAGTATCATGGAATAGGGTGATACTAGTATGATGTACCATAGGTGTTTGTTAGAATGCCTTGATACATATTTAGTATGTATATATGTATATGTGTGCCTATGTGTGCTAGTGTAGTGAGGGATGAATTCATAGAGGGAGTGAGTGTCTACATATACATGTGTGTGTACACATATAATATGTGTGTGTATGTGTGTGTGTGTGTGTGTGTGTGTGTGTGTGTGTGAGTGTGTGTGTGTGTGTGTGTGTATACCTATGTCCATGTGTGTGTGTGTGTATAGGTATCATGTATTTGTGTGTACGTGTGTAAGGGAGGGAGAAATTCTGTGTTGCAGTAGTACATTAGGCCTAACAACATGTATTAACAGCTGTAGCAGCATCATGCACCAAGCAACGGCAGTTGTATTAGCATGTAGTAACCAGCAGTAGCAATATTATTAGCTGTAGCAGCAACAGTAGGTACAATAATAGCAAGCAAAGTAGTAGCAGCATCAACTAGCACATAAGCAGCAACATCAACTAGTATATTAGCAATGCAGAAGTAGTAGGTGTAGCAGCAGCATGTTGTAGATAGGAGCAATAGAGACAGCGATAGAAGGGGTAAGCCTGTGAAATGTGTTCAGTGTAGAGAATGTGTGAAAGTGTTTATGTGTTCATTAGGATAGTTATCAGTTAGGAATTGTAGTGTCCATATGTATCTTGAGTGTGTATTAATAATGTATCTAGAGTGTAGATAGTGTACTAAGGGGTTGGTATCAAGCATAGCTATATTGTAAATGTGAGATGGGTAGGTACGCATATAAAGGGTACAAGGGTATCTAGGTAATAGATAAGGAAATTGGTTACGATAATATTGATATCTAGTATAAGTTAATACGTAAATGGTTAGGAATATGGGTCTATAGTAAGTTAAATGGATATATGTATATTATATAGGTAAATGATAAATATTAAGATACGGATAAAGGACATACTGGTATATGTTATTGATAGGTAAAGATAATGGTATAGGTAATTATAGGCATTGGGTACATCTATAGATATGTAAAGGGTAAATAGGCTAAAGTAATACTAGATAGCAGCTAACTATATATATATGAGAGAGGTATATATGTATACTTAGTAACATTAGCTAGTTTGGCTAGTACCTTCAAGGTATGGACCTAAAAACCTAGGTATAGCCTAAAAATGACTAGTTTGATCCTAAAAATAAGGTATTAACCTAGTTTGACTTGCAGGACCTAATTTTGACCTATAAATCATAACTCGACTTAGTTAATGATTCCAAATAACGAATTAACATTGGTATTTTATATTTAGGTCAGTGTAACTCCACTTTGGACCATGATCCTTGCATATTACTCAAGATCACAAGCGAATACATTTTTCTTTTAGTTTTCATTTACTTGATAGTGTCTATTTCACATGTTTTAGAAATATTATAGCTGATCTTCGACATGATGGTACAGGGATTGTTACTATATGGATCTTTGGTCAAGAAATGTTACTTTCTAGCTTATTAGACCATGTGATCATTGTACTCGTGATTAGTTCATATACTGTAAAATTATGTCGTGACATGTCGCAATTCAGATCCATGAGTATTAGTTGGGGAAGGGGAAGTACTAGTTGGTTATGTGATCAAACCTTTTGTATAGCTCGTATGCATACCAATTATACATCTCACATATAATTAAGTATTACCTTAGTAGCTTGTGTGCATTTCCAAGTCGATCACATAATGAACTTATATTTCAAATCACATAAATAGGGCTCTTATTTTATATTGCTCATTGTTTCACACCATGTCTCTATGTTACTATTCTTGCCAGTTGTCTATCGTGTATACATGTTTATCCCAGTTATATTACATGTTCACTGGATTACTTATTCATCATGTATTCATTTCTATTACTTCTCATATATTCTCGACCATATATTTGGAACAGCTTTCAGATATTTGTACTTCGCTCCAATAGTGATTTAATAATATTTGTAAACTCCCTAAATTTCTACTATGATTTTTTTTAAAAAAATTTGTATCTACTTTGTACTTCATCGCAAGCAAGTACGCGTTCTCGTATTTGTAGGTCGCGGGCAAATGTGTATTTTTGTATTGGCTCGACAAGTGCGAATATGTGCGAGGTACATATTTCTAGAAAAAAATATTTATATTTTATTGAGGAAGTATAGTTTTCAAATATACATATATATATATATATATATATATATATATATATATATATATATATATATATATATATATATGATCAATACTTAATTTGCTTAAGGTTGTAAGCAAAGATTTATTTTCGTTAATCTATAAAAGGCTATTTTATTTTATAGTATAAATATAGTAGTAACTTAGAAAATGTTGTTAAAAATATTTGCGGACATAAATCTAATTCATATAAAGATTTTAATATCCAATTTTCGAAATTATTATATTAATTTTTACAAGTTAGAAAAAGATAACTCTAAACTATTTTATTATGAATTAAATTGGTATTTGATTTTATCGAATAATTTTAAATAGTTTTTGAATTAAATATAAGATTATTTAGTGTGTATATATTTTGGAAGGATATTATTGATTGAAATAAAGTATTTTAAATTAAATAACAGAATTATCTACCGAGGGTTTAAACCATCCTAAAGCATATCTAACTAGGAGCACAACCCCATATATAAGGGGAGGCTCCATATTCTTTTTTTCCCAAAAATAAACAACCCAAATTCCATCCATAACCACAGCGTGCATCGTGTCTGTGTTCCTGTCCATCCCATCCACTATATTATTACAGATACATTATTTTCTATCCTCGGCCACCAGCACACCACGCTCGACCCAATCGACCACCCAGCCCGACCACAATCCAGAGCCGCGGCCGCCACCTGACCTTTATCAACTTCACCACACCCATCTCTTCCCAACCGCCACGGTACTCGAATACCCCCACCGCCTCCGGTGATCCCCACGGTAATCAACCCCATGGCCGACAACCGACCACCAAAAGTTCACCACCGCATACACCACCCTCACCGCCATCACCCCTAACAGAAAACTACCATCACATCTTTTTCCCTACAACTCCAGACACCAGCATCTCTAAAACCTCCCCGCCATACTCGACACCAGCGTCGCCCACATCATCACGGCGACTACTGGCAGTCGCCTCCATCCAAACCACCCAAATCAGAAATCCCCCAAAAATTAATATCGACCATCATCACCAACCCCGAAAAACAACAAGAAAATTTATAGAGACCGCTCACCTCCCCTAAGTCACCCCTGCGTGCGGCCACCAACCGCTACATCCACTCCAGAACCGGTCGAGCCCTCTGATCCGCTGACCATCGTGGGAGTCACGCCATCGTCCGTGCAACGTACTCGTCGCCGACGTGCCATAAACTGCACGGTGGTCTCATGGATTACCGACGTCCTCTGCAGCCGGGCGCCTCCATCGACCGCCCAGCCCAGGCGAGCCATGATCGTCGATTAGACGTTGGCGCGTTCCCCGCAGACCCTCGTCGTGCCTGTCTCAGGACCACCGCAACTCTCTGACCCGGATCCACCGTCGCGTGCTACTGACTACCGATGCAGCTCCCATCTGTAAGTCCACTCTCCTCTCACCTCTCCCTCTCCCTCTCGTTCCCTCCTCCTCTCTTCCTCTACTCCTTCCTCTCTCTTTTCTTCCTTTCTTCCTTATTAAGTTGTTGTGTTCCTCTGTTCTCTTGATAGAGAATAGAGCGAAGTACTACCAAGTAATTAGTATTATATTTATTTTTAAAGATATTAAAGGTATTAATAATATTATTATCAGTGTAGTTAAGGCAATAATTAACAATTCTTTCTATTTAATAATTTAAATCAAAGTTAATGTTAAAATTTTGATTAATAGTTTCAATTAAATAGTATGTTACTGTTAATATATATTATTATACTTATGGTTATAATAGTTGTTATTTTGATATATTATTATTTATTACCTGGTAGAAATTATATTTGTGAAAGATATATTATATCAGATTTGAAGCATATATCTATTTTCAAATGGAGTTAGAAGTCCTAAACCTACTATTATAGTACTTTCATCTGTAGAAGCATGGAAAAGAATAGAGAAAGATCCATGCGGCCAGGGAGCCCCATGCGGCTCAGAAAGCTCATGCGGCTCAGGCATCCATGCGGCTCAAGTGTCTATGCGGTTCGATAAGTTTCATACGGCCCAGAGAGAAGCTACGTGGCCTGCAAACAGCTCTTTCCTTTGTCCCACACCGTATTAAATGCCTTGACGGCTGACAGCTCTGACAAGGCGACAGTTCTGACACAAAGATGCAATTATGACTCTGTCATAATGACAGACCCCTAGGAAAACGAAGGAAATCTCTGACACAATCTCCCGAGACCCAGAAAATGCCATACAGCCTAGACACGTGGACAGTCGTATGCGGCTCGAGCGGAGACTCTCCATGCGGCTCAGACCGAAGCTGCCCTATGCGGCTCAGGTCGAAACAGCCCTATGCGGCTCAATCGGAGACTCCCTATGCGGCTCAAGCAGAGGCTTCCCCATGCGGCTCACGAGGACCATCTCCATGTGGCTCACGAAGGAGCTACCTATTATGCGGTCGCCTACGTTCATGCGGCCCAGATTATCATGTGGTTCGAAGGTTCGGGGGCCACTCCCTAAGCAGCCTTGACACGTGGCCAGTCTTATGCGGCTCAATCCTCATGCGGCTCAGATCCCCTCAGTGGCTCCCAGGACACGTGTCATAAAGCCAATCAATCTCCCAGATTTACTACAATCAAAGATTGGGTCAAATCCCAATAATTTGGGACACGTGGCGGGAGAATGAATTAAATTTATTCATTCAGATTCGCAGACATCAGCAGATCATCATGAGAGAGATTTATTACAATCAGTATTAATTACTGATAGGATTTGGCACAATCTACATTAATGGCCCAGATTCATTACACTCAAGACTAATGGCCCAGATTGATCGATCAACAGGCCGCCGCCACTTTAAGGGACAATCATTGCGAACCCTAATGATTGTATTCCCCTCTTATAAATAGCAAGGTGCCATTCCCTTGCAAAAGGACCCTTTTCGAGATCAGAGAGCACCAGAATACCTGGAAAGAAAAAGTAGAAAGAGAGCAAAGAGAGCATTTCTTCAACGCCAAGCAATCTTCTGGAGCCAAGGCTGCATACCGATCGCCCAAGGAGTAAGACAGAGCTGTCGTCGCTTTCCCGAGCCTCTATCGTCACTCCCCAGAATCTAAAATAAATAATTATACTTAGATTGCTGTACCTAGATTTTCGTCCTTAGGCTTTCTTTATGTAAATGAGTTTGTAACGTGAAGTAAAAGTCCAGTCTTCCGATAATTGTTCTGCTCTTTTATATTTCATGGCAAACACGATGGCGACTCTGCTGGGGACAAACTTCTCCACGGCTGAGGAGTTGGTGATGCAATCGGATGCAGCCAAACTTGGCTCCACACAACAGAAGATGGTCGTCCGCTTCGACCAACAGGCGTTCGAAGAAATGCTCTCCGAAGGAAGCGCTGGCCCGGTCCAGAAGCGCACCCGCACAACGAAGGCTCGCAAAAAGTGGAGGCCAAAATCATTTGCTCCTCCCCAGGCCCTCGACGGAGTACTCTCTGCTACCCAAGACGACGAAGGCGACTCTCACGCGGCCCCACTTCAAGCTATAGAAGACTCTGCTATCCCCAAGTCCGGCAGAGGAAAGCACTACGATGCTGGACTTGCAGGGGCAAAGAGCGATTCTATGTGCTCCAGAAAGAAACCGAACAAAGGTACTAGCCGTAAAGCGAAGACTCATGCGGCCAAGATTGCCAGCCGCATGAATGATGACCATACGACTGAAACTGCTAGCCAAATGCATAATACTCATGCGGCCAGGATTTCCAGCCGCATGGAGAACACTCATGCGTCCAGGGTTTCCAGCCGCATGGAGAAGACCTATGCGGCTACGACTGCCAGCCGCATGAAGATTATTGATTCCAGCCGCATGACGCCTACTCCATGCGGCTCTGTCTTCGACCGCCACTCCTATGGTCCTGATCTCCTGTGCTCCCAAGAAGACATGTCTGATTCTCTCCTGCACCACTTAGACTCTTCCTACTATGTGCCCTCACGTACTAGAGTGAAGAAGTCTAAGGCAGCGCTAGCTTGGAAGCTCGGTCCACTGATCCGTCCTCCGACCATCCGAGCGTCTCACATACTGTTATACGGGCCTCCGATGGGAAGATGTACAGAACCACTCGAGTCCAGCCCTCGGTGGCAAACGGACCGAGAGGTTCTCAAAAGTCTCCCAAAATCTAGGGAGCAAACATGGTCGATCCAGACCCATCTGATTTGCGTGAGGCCATCCTCCACAAACGCAAGGAGGGAGAAGGTGCCCCGGGGTGCAAAGAACCCTCCCACGAAAGTCACTGTACCCAAATCATTGTCAACTGCTGTTGCAATAATGCAATAGTACAAGAAGACCGACGGTCAATCTTCCAAAGATTGCAACGACCAAGCTCAGAAGATGAGGTACCTCCTGTGGTCTCCTGCAACTCTGCTCAGAAAAACCCCGTCGATGGGAGAGGGAAGAAGACCAATGCTCCCAACCCGAAGATTTCAACCACTGTGACTAAGAAGCTGTCATCTAAACGGTTGTCCTCTACCGGAGTTTTCCAAGAAACCCATTCGAAAACAAAATCTGCCATAGTGGGTGATTCATCATCCACACTACTGGGGGTCGTTGGAACTGGGGTAGCACTCCTCCGAACATCCACGATAATCCGATGTTCCAAGGAGACGAGCCCGGGGAAACCACTCTCCTATCAGGAACAACAGGTGCTGACGTCCCCGAGGACGTCCACGACTCGCAAGATGAAGCAAGCTCTGAAGCCGAGGGTACTATTCCTTCTGAGTCCGAACCAGAGGAGAATATTCCCATATATCCCGATGACTTCTCGGTACATGGGTATGACTCGGAAGACACGTCCTCCACCGTTCCCTCTATCTCCCCTCATGTAAGGACGGTGTTCATGACGGACAGCAATCAAGAGGGTTCCAGTGATCGCCAACGCATCGACACTCTGGAGGCCATACTACAGGCCCTGGTCAAGTCGGTAGACGAGATCAAAGCAGCTCTTCCAACTCTGTAAGGAGGGATGCCTGGCCAAACAAGTGCGAGTCCCGCGGTCAATGCTGACTCGAACTCAGCGACACCAAACCCGGGCAATAATCCTTCTAAAATAACGGCTCCCACCGCTGCAGATGATGCCAGGGAAGCAAGAAGAGAAGTCCAGGAGCTCCGAGCCATGTTTCACGCCCGAGAAAACTCTCAAGACCTCAGAATACGGCAACCATACCCTGCTGCATGGAGGGATGTCCTCTTTCCACCAAGATATAAGTCGTTCAACATCAATCCCTATGATGGCAAGACCTCAGCAAGTCGATACATCACTTACTTCGAGGTCACCATCGATCATCTGCCCCATGACGACGCTATCCTTATAAGGTTATTCATCGGGGCATTGGAAGGTGTCGCCTTCGACTGGTATCGCAACCTGCCAGACAACTGCATCCACTCCTTCGCCAGCTTCAAGCGCATGTTCTTGGAGAGGTTCTACGAAGTAGGGCAGGATGTCACAATGTCCACTCTCATGGACGTCGTCCAAGGAGAGAAGGAGCTGACAAGGAACTATATTGAGCGGTTTTGCCAAACCGCAATGAAGTTGCCATCTGGTAATCCGGATTCCTCCTCGATTAAAATTTACCAAAAGAGATTGCTCCCAATAATCAGTCTCTGGATGGGCGAAAGTCAATTTAAGGATTGGAAGACGTTTATCATCAGTGCCACTAGCGCCGAAGAACGATTAAAGAAGGCTCGCCAACTGGGATTGCATATCTCAGAGGAAGAGAACAAGGGCAAGCATCCCAATACCAACAACAACAATGGGGGTAGCCCCTCCAACAATCGGGACAACAGGGGCAAGCAGGCTATGGTAGCCGACACAGCCCAGAAACCTGAGTCAAGACCGGCAGACAAACAATGGCCGCAAATGACCTACTCCTTCGAAGACAGCCACGTCAAGCCCATCTTAGACATGCTCATACAAGAAGACAGAATTCAGCTCCCTCCACCAAGACGGGAACCCCGGTCGACAGAAATGGAGAGCCCGAAGTACTGCCATTTCCACCGCTACGTCCACCATGCTACACACGACTGCTACCAACTGAAACGATACATCCAAAATCTCATCGATTCGAACGCTCTCGCCATCGATTTTGAAGAGGTGACCGTGGCAGCCAACATGGTGTCCGTACAGTTTGGCAGCTTCCCTCCAACGGAGACTCAAGACGGCGTAGTACCTGTCCCTCTGGCGACGATGGAGATTGCTAATCTTCCGCCTCCTCGAGATCAAGCTGTTGGTCTAGTGCCCCTCACCACATCACGGGAGAAGATCATGTGGGTCCATCTGGACCTAGTACCTGAAGTGACTCAGTCCACACCACCTTCCATTCGCATGAAGAAGAGTGGAAAAGTCAAATCCTGCTGCACAATCTCGACAGATTTCGAGGAAGTCACAGCTGTCGTTACTCGGTCCGGGGTACAATCCCAACCTGTGGCTGATAACTCAACTGAAGATCATCAGCCAGCTACTGCTGACACTTCGCGACCGTCTCAGCCTCCGACGACCGATAAGCCTAGGCCAAAGGAGACTCGCTTTGACAAATCCTTCCGAAAAGATGCACCTCAGGGGCTGGAGAGGCCCTACAACTTCGACATCTTGGCACAATTGGCAAACACACCAGCCAAATTATCATTATACGAGCTCCTGAGACTCTCAAAGGATGTTCGCACGGCTTTGAGCGATGCACTCCAGAATGCCGACGCCTATCTAGCTCAGGTCAACCTCACAAGAGAGAATCCGCCTGCAAATCTCTAAGACAGCGCCTGCACAGGAGCGATGCCCAATATTGTCTTCACTCCACAGGATATGCTCATCAAGACCAATCTCCACGATCGTCCGTTATATTACACCGGATACATCGGGGACATAAAGGTGGACCGGATGCACATTGATCCTGGCTCTTCAATAAGCATCATTCCGAAGGGTCTGCTACATCATCTCCGTATTCCTATGCATCTCCTGACGCCAACAAGCACCGCCATCAGTGGTTTCAATTTGGGCAGGAGCTACCCAATTGGAAAGATTCGCTTGAAATACCAAATTGGCGATCTCCAGTCGGAAGTGACCTGTTACGTCATAGATACGAACACTTCTTACAACATCCTCTTGGGGTACCCTTGGATACACGATTATATGATCGTGCCTTCCACGCTGTACCAGTGCTTCAAGTATGTCGATAAACATAGCTTTGCGAGGACGAAATTTGCCGACATCGATCCCTTTAAAGGAGTCGAATCCTACCACTCGGATTCCTGCTTATACGAGAAGTCGAAGAGGCACCTGGATGAAGATGTACTGGCTCGAACTGAAACGGCCTCAGGATCAGAAGAACCTCTGACGATCCACTTTCAAGCTCGCAAACCTGGCAAATTTGCACCCCTTACGGCCGCTCTGCGTAAGGATGCGATCAGCCTCTCGGCACAAGAAGGGCAAATGATAATTCGACTGCCAAGGTGTAGTGCCCCGCTCCCGTTGGGGCGAAGCACTATGTAATAGGCTTGTGCCAAGTCAGACATGGTCGGGAATATAGATGGCTAGTCTGACTCGGCGACGAGTTTGATAAACAAAAACATAGCATCAATAAAATCGATTTGGACGAGTGATATGAGTACCGTTCCAACTAATGGATCGACTACTGTTGGAATAAGTCCTAGATGCGGTAGGCGGCATCTTGGCGAAGGAACTCTAAAGAGAGCGACGCAACCCATTTGTCGTTGGTTTTATTGGTTTTTTTGGCTTTCTGAACGAATTGTTGCGTGGATTTGATAGTGTGTTTTCGCGTCGATTTCTGAATACGTCCTTGAGAATTTCAAAGGAAGGATTGAAGGAAGGGTTCTAATTCGATGCTCGTGCCATTGCAGGAGTTCGTGTAACTGATGCTTGACCGTCGCGAAGCGTTCTCCTACTCTCGGCGTAATCTCCTTAGGTGGGTGGTTCTTTGTCCCCTTCTTTTCTACTCCTTCCCGTCAACTAAATTCTTAAAGTTCAACGTTCAAATCGATGATGCTAACGGGATGTATACTTGCCACTAAGATCAAGAGCTCGGGATAATATGTCAACCTAAAAAAGTTAACTCTGAATCGATAGGTTCACACTAAGTAGAGAAAAGATAAAGTTCTAAGAAAGAGATAGAATATATTTCATGCCATGCAAAACACAACTATAAAAACCTTGGTGGCGGTACATCATGCCTCGGAGAATTTGGTGCCTACGGGATACTAAATCAGAACGTACGGTTTCGGGAGAAAGGACCCTTGCGCGAGTAGGAATGATTATGTGATTTGATAATGGTTACACTATGCAATTTACTTCATATATATTAAGCTGTTCATACATTTGCATGGTCAAGGACGACTTGTGCACAAGGTGAGCTTTCCTCGAGATGGTACTCGGGGCCCTGGGACCGAATCGGCCTAGGAGAAAATTATGGAAATCCTGCTTCGGTGTGAGGTATTGCGAGACCTCCAGTTAAGCTCGCTACCTGGACTGGAGGGCACGTCGCAAGGCTACGTAATCATCCTTCATGGTGTCGATATCACTAATGACCGCATATAGGATAGACTGCATGCTCACCTATTGTCTTGTGCAGGTGGTAAGTATTATGTGTATCTTGTGCAGAAAAGGAGCACGGTCGTGGTAAGAATGGTTAAAATTGGTTATGTTGTTATCGTTTAAATTGTGCCTTCGATATGAACTACAACTCATATAGTTCTAAATAGAAAGATAACTTCGTATGCCTGAATCCTTAATAAGCAGTGTCGGTTTAGACGAGTGGGTTCGTCCCATCCACTAGCAAGTGTGCTAACCCCCAACTCCCTAGGTAACGAGCGTGCTGCGGGAGCTCGAGACTAAGCTGGAGCTGAAGAACGGGAGGCGGTACGAAGCTCTCCTATTTTGAAGTATTTTGATGTCCAATTCAGACCTGACACAGCTACAGGCAATCCCGTTACCTGGGCGCTCTTGGGATCTGTAGCCTGCCGTCGAGTAGGGCACATTTCCAGCACACCGTCGAGTGTTGTACCCTCTAAGTCACCTAAGGGTACATGTGTCTTCTGGACGATGTACCCACCTGAATTCAACCCTAATCTTTCGTCCTGGGTAGCCTGGATGGTCTGCAGGGCTTGTGGCTGTGGAACAATCTCACTGCATCTTGTTAGTAATTAGGCCTATGATAACCCTAGTTAGTTAAAGTAGTAAGCCGTAGGATCTGCTTGGCCATGATTGATTGAATGAGGTATAACCAGTTAGCCATGGCTTGATCCAGTACAGATTTGCTCCCTGTCTTGATTACTTACATTACTTATCTTGCCGATAAATGGTGGCAAACCAAGCTCTATTCAGATGAAGGGTTACAACCCCGGTCCTTGTTTGGTTTACGGGTTGTAACCTGGCTATCGAAATAGTTCCATGGTTATCTCGTCGTATATCACCCTGCCATGTTTTTTTTGTAAATTCTAGTTTTAATATTAGATTTTCTTGTGCTGATTGCTGGCTTTTGTTCTTATTTCGTGGCCCCCTTGTGGTACTTGCTCTTTCTGGGGTTGACCCAACTGGTTTTGTGTGGCCAGATTTCGAAGCAGCTCCCGAGGATCTACCAAGCTTCCAGCCCAATAGTGACGACTAGAAGGAACCCGGGCTACGAGTGGGTTTTCTATTTTGTTTTGCTCACTCTATTGTAAAATTAATCTTTTGAGACGTTTAGCCGACGAGCACCTGTTAGCTCGATGCACTTTACTTACTATCTACCTACGGGCTGTAAACATGATTAACAAATTCTAGGGTTGATCATGTATGACTTAACTCTTGCTAGTCCTCGTATTGTGTACGACTAGCTTCATGATCAGCTGATATGTAATATTTGGGACGCCTTTTATTGTATATTTGGTGGTCAAACATCTTGTAATTATATTACTTGCTTGAGATTGAGACAATAGGCTTGATCTTAAGAGACTGTTGGCTTATAGTAAACCTCATATCCAGACAGCCGTGACCGTATAGTTGAGATGTATTCTATTTCAATATACGTAGCTGGCTATGTCTGCCTCCGCTCTCCAGTATTCTGGTTCTGGGGCGTGACATGGTTTAAGTGGTGGCCCATGTAGGTCTTGTCAATCAAGAAATGTGAGGGTTTACCGAATAGATGTCTCAATCAGTATTCGCCTTTGATCTCCGCCCGTATTTTCAAATCCCTGAAATTCTTGTCCTGATTACATGCTTGTATCGTTGATCTGTCCTGGTCCTTCCTTATTGTTTCCCTGTGTCGTCTTCCTCAGTGGCACTGTACCTGACCCTGCCGATCAGTAAGGAGGAGCACCTCCCGTGGGCCAGCAGCAACCTGGAGATCAAGCTCAGCATTCCGGAGTAGCCTCCAGAGTTATGCCTACTAGAGGAGAGTCACCAGTTCGGCCCGTCCAGCCCACAGAGCCAGATGATGGTACCTTAGTAGGCCTCATCAGAACCTTGATAGCTTCCCAGGATCGTCGAAGCGACGCCCTGTAACAGACAGTTCAAGATGCTTTGACCCGAGGCGGACATCCAGGAAACCAGGCGGCTAACAGCTTCAAACGCTTGAACCCTCCTTTCTTCGACGGTAGCGAGGATGCGATTGCCGCAGATGTATGGCTTCAGGATACCGAGGTGATTCTGGAAGCGGCTAGGACACCTGAGAATGAGAAGGTGGCGGTGGTACGCCTGCAGTTGTTGGATTTAGCTCGCAGTTGGTGGGCGGCGCAAGCCATGGGATTAGTGGTACCTATTGCTTGGGCAGTGTTTAGAGAGAGATTCCATACAAAGTACTTTGATGCTGTGGCTCGGTACGACCTGCAGACCAGATTTACCAACTTGAAGCAAGGAGGCAGAACAGTCGACAGTTTTGCATCGGAGTTTTCTAGGCTCAGTAGGTTTGCCCCCACCTTGGTGGCGACCGAGTTTGATAGGGCCCAGCGGTTCCAGCAAGGACTGCATTTGGAGATCTTGTTGGTGGTTGAGCAGTTCGAGCACCAGAAGTTCGATGCTGTCTTTAAAGCAGCTAGGAGGCATGAGTATACCTCCCAGAGGATCGTGGATAGGACCGAAGGTAGGAAGCGGTCCCACAACCAGATGCACCAATCATCAGCTCCAGCCCCGACAGCTAGGGGATTGACCATTAGAACTTCGAGGCGGGCGGCCTCAGTAACGTCGATTCAGCATTCGACCCCGACGTACCCGCAGCAGCAGAAGCAGAAGCAGACTTCTGCGATGGGATGTTCTCATTGCAGGAAGCCAGGGCATGTGGTGGCAGACTGTCGCAGGGCACAAGGATTGTGCCTGGCATGTGGAGCAGCAGATCATAGGATGGAGGCTTATCCGAATAGGGGTGGTTCATCAGCATCCAACCCTTCTAGCTCTTCGGTGAGAGGACCGGCCCCAGTACCAGTTCAGCAGCAGCAGTATCAGTCTTCGAGGCCCTTGCCACCTCATTCTCAGGCATTCCAGCAACAACACCCCCAGCAGTATGCATAAGCCCAATCTCAGACCTAGAATAGGCAGAGAGGTTTCCAGCAGAGGGGACCAGCAGCCAGAGGACAAGGTCAGGCCATGATGATGGCTATGGAAGAAGAAGTTGCACCAGGTGAGGTAGTGGCAGGTACTATTCTCGTCAACTCCTTTCCAGCTTCGGTATTGTTTGATTTTGGTGCATCGCATTCATTCATGTCTGTACGATTCACGACACGGATAGGATTGGAGCCTGAGTCATTATCAGTGAGGCTCAATATACTTACTGGTGATGGTCTTGTGGGAGTAGATCGAGTGTTTTCCTCGTGTCGGATCGTAGTTAGCGGTAGGGAGTTCCCCGCTAGATTCATAGAGTTTCCTATGGCAGACTATGATGTAGTCCTAGGCATGGATTGGTTGAGGAACCAGTATGCTAGGATAGACTGCCATATTGGCAGAGTTGTCTTTAGTATCCCCGGCGAGCCAGAGTTTTTATTTTCTAGAGGCGCAGTGGAGCCATCTTCCCCAACATTGCGGATGACAGTAGCAGCAGTGCAGTTACCCAGGATAGTTGAAGAGTTTCCAGATGTCTTTCCAGAGGAGCTTCCAGGGATGCCGCCAGAGCGGGAGATTGAGTTCACTATAGACTTGATTCCCGGGACAGCACCAGTGTCAGAGCGAGTCTATAGGATGGCACCTTCAGAATTGAAAATTTTGTACAAGATGATTGAAGAACTGAGGACCAAGGGGTTCATCCGTGCGAGTGGATTGCCTTGGGGAGCCCCGATGCTTCTTGTGAAAAAGAAGGATGGTACGTCCAGGCTATGTGTTGATTATCGTACCTTGAATTCGGTGACAATCAAGAATAGATACCCTCTTCCGAGGATAGATGACTTGTTTGATCAGCTCAGAGGGGCTTCAGTGTTCTCGAAGATCGACTTGCGGTCAGGATACCACCAGATCAGAGTCAGAGAACAGGACATCCCGAAGACAGCATTTAGATCAAGGTATGGACATTGGGAGTTCCTTATTATGCCCTTTGGAGCGACCAATGTGCCGGCCGTATTCATGGACCTCATGAATCGCATTTTCATGCCTTACTTGGACCAATTTGTGATCGTGTTCCTAGATGACATCTTGGTCTACAGCAAGAGCGAAGCAGAGCATGAGCAGCATCTCAGAGTCGTCCTTCAGACGCTTAGGGAGCATCAGTTGTACGCCAAGTTTAGTAAATACGAGTTCTGGCTCGATCACATATCATACTTGGGTCACATCATTACCCGAGGAGGAGTGGAAGTGGATCCCCAGAAGATTGTGGCTATCGAGTCATGGCCGGTACCCAGCTCAGTGGCAAAGGTTCACAGCTTTCTTGGATTGGTCGGCTACTACCGGCAGTTCGTTTCAGATTTCGCGAGGATTTCAGCGCCGATGACCCAGTTGACCCGCAAGGATGTGCCGTTTGTTTGGACAGCAGAGTGTCAGGAATTATTTGAGAAGTTGAAGCGAGATTTGATAACGACTCCCATTCTCACCCTTCCAGATGGGACCGGAGGATTCACAGTTTATTGCGACGCTTCAGGCAGAGGATTGGGGTGTGTCTTGATGCAGCATGGGAAGGTAATATCTTATGCGTCACGCCAACTTCGTGATTATGAGAAGAATTATCCGACCCACGACTTGGAATTGGCAGCGGTAGTGTTTGCTTTGAAGTTGTGGAGACACTACTTGTACGGAGATAGAGTGGAGATCTTTACTGATCATAAGAGCCTGAAGTATGTTTTCACCCAGAAGGACCTGAATATACGGCAGAGAAGATGGCTCGAGCTACTGGTGGACTATGATGTGGATTTGCAGTATCATCCCGGGAAGGCCAACGTTGTAGCAGATGCATTGAGCAGGAGAGCCGGAGTTTATTTCCTGACGGTGCAACCAGAATTATTGGCAGATCTTCAGAAGATAGGAATTGAAGTGGTTCTTCCAACCAGCGTAGCATTGATGGCCAGCCTACAGGTTCAGTCCAGCATAGTTGAGAGAATCCGGGTGGCACAGTCAACAGATTCCAAGATCCAGTGACTCAGAGCAGAGTGTAAAGCAGGAAGAAGGCCAGAGTTATGTATCCATAAAGACGGTACACTTCGGCATGGCACTCGTCTTTGTGTACCAAGTGGAGATATCAGACAGGAAGTCATGGTAGAAGCCCACAGTTCTCAATATTCTATTCATTCGGGTGGTACGAAGATGTACCGTAATATCTGTCAGCATTTCTGGTGGAATGGCATGAAGAGGGAGATAGCCCGGTTTGTCTCTCGGTGTTTGGTTTGCCAACAGGTTAAAGCTGAACATCAGAGGCCCGCTGGACTTCTTCAGCCCTTATCGATCCCAAAATGGAAATGGGAACATATAACCATGGATTTCGTGACCGGATTGCCCAGATCTCCGACCGACAGAGATACTATTTGGGTAATTGTGGACAGGCTTACCAAGGTGGCACACTTTCTCCTATTCAGAGTTGGACAGTCGACGGCGCAGCTAGCAGAGATGTACCTCAGGCAGATCGTCAGGCTTCACGGTGTGCCAGTCAGCATTACCTCAGACAGGGATTCAAGATTAACATCACACTTTTGGCACAGCTTGCAGAAGAGTTTGGGGACTCGTCTCCAGTTCAGCTCAGCTTATCACCCGTAGACGGATGGTCAGTCAGAGCGCACAATCCAGACTCTTGATGATATGTTGAGATCTTGCACCCTTGACTTCGGTGGTTCATGGGAGAATCATCTGCACCTGGTGGAATTCTCGTACAACAACAGTTATTAGGCCAGTATCCAGATGGCACCCTTCGAGGCTCTCTATGGCAGGAAGTTTAGATCCCCGCTAGCATGGGACGATGTCGGAGAGAGGCAGATGCTCGGACCCGAGTTGATTTCTCAGATGGTTGAAGTGGTCAGGAAGGTCAGAGATCACCTCCGAGTTGCCCAGGACCGCCAGCGCCATTGGGCCGATGCTCATCGGCGTCCCTTAGAATTTGCTGTCGGCGACCATGTATTCCTTAGGATCTCGCCTAACCGCAGCGTCATTCGCTTTGGCGTACGGGGAAAGCTTAGTCCTAGGTATATAGGGCCGTTCGATATTCTAGAACGAGTAGGAGATGTATCCTATCGTCTCGCTCTTCCGCCGTCGTTAAGTGAGGTGCATAATGTATTCCATGTGTCCCAATTACGACGGTATATTCCGGACCCGAGCCATATTCTAGACCATTCGGAATTGGTTGTTGGTACCAACCTTTCGTATGAGGAGAGGCCCGTGTTTATTTTGGACCGGAAGGAAAAGATACTCAAGAACAAGACTATTAAATTAGTCCGTGTTGCTTGGGGTCATCACTCTCTGGGTGAGTCAACGTGGGAGCGTGAGGACGACATCCGATCGCGATATCCCTACTTGTTTGACTCGTGAGGTATAATATCTTTCTTATGCCTTATATTTTCCCTTCCTTGCTTGTATTGTATGATTGTATGATTGGACTGCTTAGTGTAGCTTGCCTGTGCTTAGTGTAGCTTGTCGTGGCAATCTCTAGCTCCTTGATTAAATTCCGAGGACGGAATTCTTTTAAGGTGGGTAGAGTTGTCACCCTCATTTCCCGTATTTCCCGTATTTCGTATTTATACTCGTATCTGGATTTTGGCATGTATTTTTATTTTTTTTAACTTGTGGAATTTTGGTATTTCTCGTATTTTGGGTTTTCTCATGGCTCGGTTTTATTTGTATTGGTTCGGTTTTATGTGAGTTGGATCACCTTAACCTATGCTACCCCTCATCCCTACCACAACTCCCCTCTTTATATCCCCACCTACCACTCTCTCTCCTCATAACTTCTACCATTAAATTTCCTTCTTCTTCTTCTCCTTCCTCCACAACTCTCCTAACCCTAGGCAAGTGCATCTTGCCACTACATGAGAACCCTCTTTTCTTTGTCCATTTGATAGATTAGGACATGGTGATTAATATTAGAACTTAGGTTTTTGTGATTTGGAGCCTCCATTGTGATAGATCTAAGTTATTTCCATTTTCGAATTTTGTATGGTTTGAGCTATTTTGGTTGGATTTTTATGGGTTTTGATGTTTCCATGTGAAAGAGCATTCAGTTTCACTCCAGTTGGAACTTTGGAAATCTGAATTTGGAGTTCGGATGGCCAAGTTATGATGCTTGGAAGCTTGGGTTCATCCTTGGTATTCTTGCTGTTTGGAAGAGACAGTGAGCAGTGTGCAGAGCTGTTTAACTCACGCACACTGAGCTACGCGCGCTATTTAGTGCTGCGTATGCAGGCTTGAGTACGCTTCCTGTTGGAAGCGTGTCTCCTTGAGTGTGCGTGACTTTCAAGTACACTGCTTCCTTGAGCATGCGTGACTTTCACGTACACTGTCTCCCTTGAGCGTGTGTGACTTTTCACGCAGCTGCTCCCTTGAGCATGTGTGACTTTTCACGCAGCTGCTCCCTTGAGCGTGTGTGACTTTTCACGCAGCTGCTCCCTTGAGTGTGCATGACTTTTACGTACACTGCTTCCTTGAGCGTGCGTGACTTTCACGTACACTGCCTCCCTGTAGCGTGCGTGACTTTTTACGCAGCTGCTCCCTTGAGCGTGCGTGACTTTTCACGCAGCTGCTCCCTTGAGCGTGCGTGACTTTCACGTACACTGCTTCCTTGAGCGTGCGTGACTTTCACGTACACTGCCTCCCTTGAGCGTGCATGACTTTTCACGCAGCTGCTCCCTGTAGCGTGCGTGACTTTTCATGCAGCTGCTCCCTTGAGCGTGCGTGACTTTTCACGCAGCTGCTCCCTGTAGCGTGCGTGACTTTCACGCAGCTGCTCCCTGAGCGTACGTGACTTTCACGTACACTGCCTCCTTGAGTGTGCGTGACTTTCACGTACACTGCTCCCTTGAGCGTGCGTGACTTTTCACCTACGCTGCTCTCAGTGTGCGTGACTTTTTCGTACGCTGCTCTCCCCCCTTGCTTAATCCATTGGCTCTTGGAGTTTTGGTTTTATTTCTTTAAGCTTGGCTTTTCTATAACCCTGTACTTTAATATTTTATTAGATATTTTACACAGCTACAGGCAATCCCGTTACCTGGGCGCTCTTGGGATCTGTAGCCTGCCGTCGAGTAGGGCACATTTCCAGCGTACCGTCGAGTGTTGCACCCTCTAAGTCACCTAAGGGTACATGTGTCTCCTGGACGATGTACCTACCTGAATTCAACCCTAATCTTTCGTCTTGGGTAGCCTGGATGGTATGCAGGGCTTGTGGCTGTGGAACAATCTCACTGCATCTTGTTAGTAATTAGGCCGGTGATAACCCTAGTTAGTTAAAGTAGTAAGCCGTAGGATCTGCTTGGCCGTGATTGATTGAATGATGTATAACCAGTTAGCCATGGCTTGATCCAGTACAGATTTGCTCCCTGTCTTGATTACTTACATTACTTATCTTGCCGATAAATTATGGAAAACCAAGCTCTGTTCAGATGAAGGGTTACAACCCCGGTCCTTATTTGGTTTACGGGTTGTAACCTGGCTATCGGAATAGTTCCATGGTTATCTCGTCGTATATCACCCTGCCATGTTTTTTTGTAAATTCTAGTTTTAATATAAGATTTTCTTGTGCTGATTGCTGGCTTTTGTTCTTATTTCGTGGCCCCCTTGTGGCACTTGCTCTTTCTGGGGTTGACCCAGCTGGTTTTGTGTGGCCAGATTTCAGAGCAGCTCCCGAGGATCTACCAAGCTTCCAGCCCAATGGTGGCGACTAGAAGGAACCCGGGCTACGAGTGGGTTTTCTATTTTGTTTCGCTTACTCTATTGTAAAATTATTCTTTTGAGGCGTTTAGCCGACGAGCACCTGTTAGCTCGATGCACTTTACTTACTGTCTGCCTACGGGCTGTAAACATGATTAACAAATCCTAGGGTTGATCATGTATGACTTAACTCTTGCTAGTCCTCGCATTGTGTACGACTAGCTTCATGATCAGCTGATATGTAATATTTGGGACGCCTTTTATTGTATATTTGGTGGTCAAACATCTTGTAATTATATTACTTGCTTGAGATTGAGACAATAGGCTTGACCTTAAGAGACTGTTGGCTTGTAGTAAACCCTCATATCCAGACAGCCGTGACCGTATAGTTGAGATGTATTCTATTTCAATATACGTAACTGGTTATGTCTGCCCCCGCTCTCCAGTATTCTAGTTCTGGGGCGTGACAAGACCAAAGGCTTTTGTTCAAATGTATAAAGGGGAATGAATGTATGGAACGCCGAAGATTATTTCAAGACGAGCTTGTCGATAGTTTTCTTTTGTGTTTCAAAGATGTAGCCGCAACGGCATATGTAATGTAAAAATGACCTTGCACATATTTTGCAAGTTTATGAATGAAAAGCTAAGTTTCTTCCTATGCTATGTTTTCAACTCTCTGTACTGTTTAATTTCAACGCGTCGAGTCAAAAAGGAATTTCCAATTACACATTCTTGCCTTGTGCAAGTCCATTCAGACTTGCACGGCATCACGTCCCGACCCGTGGGGATCGATTTATATCGAGTCAAGGCGATGTCGACCGATTCGGCGAGTCGAGGCGTGACACAAGGTCCGGCCAAGTACCGAGACCCACAACGGAGCCACTGACAATCAAGCTACCGAGAGTCAGCCAACCACAAACGGGGGAGCTCAACCCATCTGACAGGCCAACGACGATACGTCTTCCCAAGAATAATCGTCTTCCCGATGCAAAATCTGGAGCTTCTAGCGAGCCAACTACTCCCCGCCCGGCATCGAGTACCAAACTGGGGGTCGCTAGTTTGCCAACAACACCACGTTCGGCTCCCCTGACAGAACCTTTGATGATCAAGCTGCCCAGGTCATCCTTCCAGTCTTCATTTATACAGGGGATGACCGAAGAAGAACTGGAGCTGGCCAAGTATGTGGCTGTCCACACTGATGTTCCCTCCGCGGATGATGTAATCCCGCTAGAAAAGATACCTTATTTCATCAATAAAGGGCTATCTTTGAACTACCTCGAGCTTAATAAGCTTTGTAAAATGTATGCTATGGAACACGGTATAGGCACTCACCTACACACACAGGTGACAAATGTTTACACCACTAACCAGCTTACTCCAGTGGAAGACGCTTACCGTATAGTCGAGGGAGGGGACCATCCAATCATCTTCGGCCGGAAGGATGATCCACAGCCCTTCACTGTAGAGAAAGTCGATCCTGAATCAGATGCCGGGAGATTGCCTCTGTATCTTTATAGCCCCTAATCCAAATACCTCATGCAAAAACAGGGATATGATATGGAGACTACGCCAGGCTTAAACTACGACACCGGTCGACGATTACCTTTCAAGCCACCAGTCCCGGCTAACAAACCACGGGACTACTACAACAAGACCCGATGTGGACTAAGGTATGTCACGCCCACAACGACCCCCGAGAGTTCAGATGAAGAATGCGACTGGCATTCACATTCAACCGGGTCACCAACTTCTGATTCAGATACTAGCATCGGAGACGTATTCAGACAAGTCATGTCAGTCAATATGGCATTCGCTGACGCTTACGAAGAAGATGAGGACATACCTGAAATCTTCGAGTTAGAGCCGTGGGCCCAACAGCTAGATGCACTATGGGAAAAGCGGTTCGAACAGAGGGAACCTCCTACTGAAGACGAGGTTATACAGGTTGACCTCCGCAGCGAATCCTCTCCAAAACCAATTTTCGTCAGTAAAAGCCTAACAGACGAAGAGCGAGAATCGCTACTAGAACTTGTCAAAGAATATATTGATGTGTTCGTATGGAGCTATGAAGACATGCCAGGACTAAACCCCGAAGTTGCCCTTCACAAGCTCAACATTCAGCCAGATACAAAGCCAGTCAAACAGCAACAGCGACGCTTTCGCCCGGGCATCATGGATGCGATCGAAGCCAAAGTCAACAAACTGATAGCCAGCGGCTTCATTCGCGAGGAACAACATCCTGACTGGGTCGCCAACGTAGTACCAGTCCTCAAGAAGAACGGAAAGATTCGAATCTGTAATCGACTTTCGCAATCTGAATGAGGCATGTCCCAAAGATGAGTTCCCCCTCCCTATTACAGACATTATGATTGACAATACATGTGGCTTCGAACGTATGTCATTCATGGATGGTTTCTCGGGGTACAACCAAATCAAGATGTCTCATGACGATGAAAAGCACACATCATTCCGAACACCGATTGGCACGTACTGCTACACAGTCATGCCTTTCGGTTTAAAGAATGCGGGCGCCACATATCAAAGAGCCATGAGCATCATCTTCAGAGACCACTTGCGTAAGACTGTAGAGTGCTATGTTGATGACATCTCCGTCAAGAGCCGCTATAAGGGAGACCATCTGCAGGATCTGAGGACGGTATTCGACCTAATGCGAGCACACAATCTGAAGATGAATCCCACAAAATCCTTCTTGGGCGTATCCAGCAGAAAATTCCTGGGTTTTATTATCACAGCCCAGGGAATTTATGTCGATCCAGAGAAGACGAAGGCAATTATGGAGATGGGTCCCCCGAGAAATCTTCGCGAACTCAGAGGCCTTCAAGGGAGGCTAGCTTACATCCGGAGGTTCATCTCTAACCTCTCCGGGCGATGTCGGCCATTCACCCATCTCATGAAGAAAGGCGTTTCATTCGTATGGGATGAAGAATGCCAACGTGCCTTCGACAGCCTCAAAAAATATTTATCGAGCCCTCCAGTCGTAGTGGCCCCGGTTGCTGGGAAACCATTCTTGCTATATGTACGAGCAATAGAGCATTCCCTCGGTGCTCTGTTGGCACAAAACAATGATGTAGGCCATAAACAAGCTATATATTACCTCAGCCGAATGATGATTGGGCCAGAGCACCGATACACCGTCGTGGAGAAGGAATGCCTCGCCCTGGTGTTCGCTGTTCAAAAGATACGACACTATGTCACTGGACAAACCATACATATGATTTCGCGAGTCAACCCTCTCAGGATCCTCATGACTAAACCAGGGGCTCTCAGCTCCCGCCTCGCCACATGGGCAATATTGTTGTCTCCTTATCATATGATCTTCGTCCCGCAAAAGGCTGTTAAAGGTCAAGCTCTGGCAGACGTTTTAGCAGCCCACCCAGGCTTGAAGTCCACCAGAATATATAAAAGAATCCCAAATGAGGTCGCCGACTCCCATACAACCTCTCACGATGAAATATGGCAAATGTTCTTCGATGGTGCTTCGAGAACTGGACCCAAGGGCAACATTGTCGTTGGAGTCGGGGTGGTGTTAATTTCTCCTTCCGGGTTGGTGATCAATCGCGCTTACTCCCTCACGGAACCCTGCTCTAACAATGTGGCCGAGTACAACGCTTTGGTCATCTGCCTCCAACTTGCAAGAGAGATGGGGGTAGAATATCTTGAAGCATACGGCGATTCGCAGTTAATCGTCAATCAGATCCGGGGTTCATACGAAGTCCGACACAAAGACATGATCCCCTATCACCAAATAGCGATCAACCCTATCTCGTCGTTTGAGGGATTCTTCATCGAGCACGTTCCCAGACTCCAAAACATCGAAGCCGATGCCCTAGCAGGCCTTGCCGCGTCCTTAGCAGTACCGAACCATGCTCATCATTCGGTCGTCGTGATAGGCCACGAACTGGTCTGTCCCAAGAACAACGTTCAAGTCGTGGCGAGTTATTCCGCTCAGACCATCAACACAGCGCCAGACTGGAGACAACCATTCATAGACTTCATAGTCTACGACATCCTGCCCGAGAACCCAAAGGAGGATACTTCCGTCAGAAGGCGTTCTCTGAGATTCTTCTACGATACAGAAATAAAAATGCTGTATCGGCGATCCTACGATGGGTTATTGCTTCGGTGTCTGTCAAACGCAGAAGCCAAAGAAGCCGTACGCGAAGCTCATGACGGTGTCTGCGGGGCCCATCAGCCTGGCCCTAAATTGTAAGACCGTCTTCGCCGAATGGGCTACTACTGGCCCACGATGGTAGCAGATACGATAGACTATGCAAGAAAATACAAAGCCTGGCAAGTCCACGCGGACTTCATCCACCAGCCATCCGAGTTTCTACATCCGACGGTGGCATCCTGGCCATTTGAAGCATGGGGAATGGATATCATCGGTCCGATCGCTCCACCTTCTTCCCGAGGACATCGTTTCATGCTCGCTATTACAGATTATTTCTCTAAATGGACGAAAGCTGTCCCACTGGCAGAAGTAAATACGTCAAATGTGATCAGCTTCCTCAAGCATTATGTCATCTATCGCTTTGGACTGCCCCGAAGGATCATCTACGATAATGGCCTGCAGTTTACAAGCCATCCCTTCTATCGGTTCTGCGACAAGCATCGCATCCAGAATATTGCTTTGACACCATACAACCCAGCAGCAAATGGGTTGGCAGAAGTATTCAACAAGACCATCATCAAGTCACTCAAGAAGTTTGTCTCTTCCAACAAACGCGACTGGAACGAGAAGCTTGGTGAATGTTTATGGGCGTACCGTACCACAGTCCGAACAGCCACTGGGAATACGCCATTTTCCTTGGTATACGGGAGTGAGGCAGTTCTCCCATTGGAGACCCAAATACCCTCACTCCGCGTTGCCCTTACTTACCAATTGACGACGGACGACAACTACCGTCGTCGGCTGCAAGAGTTGGAGGCCTTAGATGAAAAGCGCCTCTTAGCTCAGCAACGAATCGAGCTATACCAAGCACGCATCTCTGGAGCCTTCAACAAGAAGGTTAAAATCAGAACATTCCAAGTGGACGATCTCGTTCTGGCAGTTCGGAGGCCGATGGTTATGACTCACAAGACCGCCGGCAAGTTCCAGCCAAAATGGGAAGGCCCATTTATCTTTGAGGCCGTATTCCCCAACGGTGCTTACCGCCTCGCAAAATAAAATGGAGACTTGCTCATGTTGCCCGTCAATGGCAAGTTCTTGAAGAAATATTATGTCTAAACGACATTTTCCAGATCGTCGAGTCATGTACCCGCTGGTACCGCTGAACTCATGTTCACCATTTTTTCAGATTCATCGAGTCATGTACCCGCTGGTACCGCTGAACTCATATTCACAATTTTCCAAATCATCGAGTTATGTACCCGCTGGTACCGCTGAACTCCCATTCTCCATTTTCCAGATTATCGAGTCATGTATCCGCTGGTACAGCTGAACTCACTTTCACATTGAGTCATGTACCTTCTTGTACCGCTGAACTCACATCCTCCAAATCCCAGATTATCGAGTCATATACCCTCCGGTACCGCTGAACTTACATTTTTTTTAAAATTCCTGGATTGTAGAATTATGTACCCGCTGGTACCCCTAAACTTATATCCCGGTCACTCTTTTGGGGGAAAGTTATGTATGACCATACCTCTGAACTTTCTTCCTGAAGAAGCTCCTTCCTCATGATCCACTACCCGTACTCCCAGTGCACAAAAAGGGTAATAGATCCACAAATTTCTAAAACGACCATGTCGATGTTACCTCTGAGTCGTTTCAATTCTGCCAAAAACAAATCACCCCTCTACATAGAACTTCCATGTCCTCATTACCTCTTAGTGGTTCTATGTACCCTCCTTCCTTGAGCCCACTCCTGCCATGTCCCCATTACCTCTGAGTTGGAATGCTCCGTCAAAGAAACCCTCATGCTCACCATGTCCTCAGTACCTCTGAGTAAGTATGATTGTTCCTTTCCAACTTATTGTCCGTATCCAAAACCAGGGTACGTTAGGGGCAATAGGTCCACGCAAAATGTCCCAATAAGATGACCATTACAAAGCAAAAAGAGTGAAGCAAATATATTCCATCCATTCAGAAATCGGTTACATCCACACTACTACAAGCAAGTCAAAGAAGTTCTTCATGCAGACAATAGGGAAAAAAAAACAAAACGAAGACTACAGTAAAAAAAATTAAAGACAAAAGATAGACATCTACGAGAGACCCTGAATCCTAGTTGCGGAAGCGCGTATACCATTCCTTCAACCACCTTGCATATGAAGGATGCAGTTGAGAAAGATCCTCGTCCAGAGCAGGAGAATTAGAATTCCCAGCGCTACTGCCCTCAGCGGTTTCGATATTTGGAAGGCTGCCCTCCCCCTCAGGTGCCGGTTCTTCTTTCGGTATCGCCTCCTTAACAGAGGATGACTCCTGTGTGATGAAAGGAGGCGGCGGCTCCTCTGTCACGACGATCCCAGCACCCAGTAGAGGTACTACAAGAACCAAAAACAAAAGAAATGAAAAAATAGTCAGAAGACATTCAGAAGTGTTCATGCAGCTCGTTTAAGATAACTCCCATGCGGCTCGGACATAGGGTATACCCCCATACGGCTCGATCATGGGACGTGTATACGGCCCATGCAATTTGAAAAAGTCCACATTAAGGGCTTGTGCACAAAGCATGCAGCACAACCGGCCCAGTTAGGGTTTCGAAGTATTCTATCTTTTGTATAGTCCTTACCTTCGATGGCAATGTAGACGTCAAGACGAACGGGGGGCACGACAGTCGAAGACGAAGCCAATTTCCTACCCTTCGCCGCAGCCTTCGTCACGGCCTTGGAAGACTTGGGAGCCAATGTTGTCTGATGATCGGAGGAAAAAAACAAGACAGAAATCTAAGAAGAGTTGAAGACAGGAGAGAAGTCCGTTCTATTTATAGGAAGAAAAAAGGGGGGCCATGGACCGACGCCTCGTACAACGTAACCCACTCTTCGGTTATCGAGACAAACTAGCAAAATTAAAGACTAAACTCTTAGGATCCTGCCCCAAAAGATCTGCACGAACAGCATAATGACGTGGCAGAAAGTCTCTGCGGCTGAGACATCCATGCGGCCGAAACATCCATACGGCCGAAACATCCATACGGTCAGGACTTCATATGCGGCCAGAAAAATTTATACACGGCCATGCTTCTTATTCAAATTATTTCAACTTTGCAAATTGAAAACTTTGAAGGGGGTCTTGTAGAAGCATGGAAAAGAATAGAGAAAGATCCATGCGGCCAGGGAGCCCCATGCGGCTCAGAAAGCTCATGCGGCTCAGGCATCCATGCGGCTCAAGTGTCTATGCGGCTCGATAAGTTTCATGCGGCCCAGAGAGAAGCCACGTGGCCTGCAAACAGCTTTTCCCTTTGTCCCACAGCGTATTAAATGCCTAGACGGCTGACAGCTCTGACAAGGCGACAGTTCTGACACAAAGATGCAATTATGACTCTGTCATAATGACAGACCCCTAGGGAAACGAAGGAAATCTCTGACACAATCCCCCGAGACCCAGAAAATGCTACGCAGCCTAGACACGTGGACAGTCGTATGCAGCTCGAGCGGAGACTCTCCATGCGGCTCAGGCCGAAGCTGCCCTATGCGGCTCAGGTCGAAACAGCCTTATGCGGCTCAATCGGAGGCTCCCTATGCGGCTCAAGCAGAGGCTTCCCCATACGGCTCACGAGGACCATCTCCATGCGGCTCACGAAGGAGCTACCCATTATGCGGCCGCCTACGTTCATGCGGTCCAGATTATCATGTGGTTCGAAGGTTCGGGGGCCACTCCCCAAGCAGCATTGACACGTGACCAGTCTTATGCGGCTCAATCCTCATGCGGCTCAGATCCCCTCAGTGGCTCCCAGGACAAGTGTCATGAAGAAAATCAATCTCCCAGATTTACGGCAATCAAAGATTGGGTCAAATCCCAATAATTTGGGACACGTGGCGGAAGAATGAATTAAATTTATTCATTCAGATTCGCAGACATCAGCAGATCATCATGAGGGAGATTTATTGCAATCAGCATTAATTACTGATAGAATTTGGCACAATCTATATCAATGGCCCAGATTCATTACACTCAAGACTAATAGCCCAGATTGATCGATCAACAGGCTGCCGCCACTTTAAGGGACAATCATTACGAACCCTAATGATTGTATTCCCCTCTTATAAATAGCATGGTGCCATTCCCTTGCAAAAGGACCCTTTTCGAGATCAGAGAGCACCAGAATACTTGGAGAGAAAAAGCAGAGAGAGAGCAAAGAGAGCATTTCTTCAACGCTAAGCAATCTTCTGGAGCCAATGCTGCATACCGATCGTCCAAGGAGTAAGGCAGAGCTGCCGTCGCTTTCCCGAGCCTCTATCGTCACCCCCCAGAATCTAAAATAAATAATTATATTTAGATTGCTGTACCTAGGTTTTTGTCCCTAGGCTTTCTTTGTACAAGCGAGTTTGTAACGTGAAGTAAAAGTCCAGTCCTCCGATAATTATTTTGCTCTTTTATATTTCATGGCAAACATCGTCTAATTAAATTTCAGTTTTGTCCTAGACTAATTTTCTTAGAATTATCAAGTATTTATTTAAAATAATTTTTCAGAATATTTATCTACAAATAATTTGATCAATATAATATAATATAATTTTCTACTATTATAAATAAGTTACAAATATTTTCTAAATAAAAATATATCTAGTATTAAATAGTATGAATCTTTTCTAGTAATAGTTATAAATATTATTTATTAAAAAATTACTTCGATTATCAAACCATGACCGTATCCTATTCCCCTAAGACTTTGTACCCTACATATCTACCATGCTATTGGACTAAAATGGGACATGGCAGAACACCGTACAACATCAGGTGGTACACCAGGCAAGATACCTTGCCATTTATACTGTTTATATTCAGTCATTATTTTATTAGTTATTTCATATGACTGGCTATTTATTTTCTTTTTTTTGAGTTGTACCATTATTACAGTTCATGACTTACTACCTGCTCAGTGATATTAGTTCTATTTTATTTTATCATCTTTTGTTTGCATATGGACCTAGAGTTAGGGGACTACTGTTGTAGTGTATTGCATATACCTTGACACAGTTGTACCATAAGTATGTGTGAGATGAGTAGCATGTAGAGGTCCTTGTGTGTTGGCTGATCACCTGTACACATGCGTTAGGTCTAACTGCTAATAGTGGCATGTTAGAAGACTTAACAGTTAATAGAGGTATAAGGTTGTGGATGCGACTTGAATAAGAGTATTAGGTGGGGAGAATAATACCTGATGTATGGGCTTCTTTGCACTTCTATGATTACCTGTGCGCTCCTTCGGAGACGCAGGCTTCAGGTACCCTTTGACATTTTCCAGAGCGTTATGGACGTATCCCCTTGCACATGATGACCTGTGACGATCTTCGGATGTTATGGACGTAGGCCCCTGGTACCCTATACGGGAACCAAGCTGAACCAATTTACAGTCAGGGCTCATGCGTCGAAGGATTGTTGTGGACACACACAAAAAGAAGAAGAAACATTGTCTTTTCTTTATTGGTGCAAGGTACCACAAATCGAGTATGCCCGAGAGATCCTGCGCTGAGGATCCCCGAGTACAAAAAAGAATTCTGGGAACGGAACAATGAAGATCGAGCAGCAGTTGCTCCTTTACTCCATTGATACTCCGATTACAAAAGTGGGAGAAAATCTAAAAAAATTGCTAACTCTTGGCTCACTGGCAAGAAGTGCAGCAATTTGGCTCTTGAAAATGCTCTCTGTTCTCTATTTTGAAGAGGGATGAGACCCCTTTTTATAGTAGTTTTTGAGCTGGAATGATGTTGTACGCCCACATAAGAAAATACACTGGTTTTCATTTGGGCGCATGGTCCTGCTTTGGGCGTATAAGATGTAGATGCATGCAGGGTACGTGGTCGTGGGTTGATCGTGGTGCTGACGTGGCCGCATGCTTTCGTGCACGACTGCTCGTGGAGACTGACATGGCCATACGCTTCGGTGCACGTTTTGATCGTGGCTTTGATTGAGTCAGGGGATGTTTTGGCTTGGGCGCATAGCCTGAAACAGGGCTATGCGCCCTCCTTCTTGGGGAGCTTATCTTGGGCGCATAGAACTTCACAGGGTGACTTGGGCGTATAAAATTTCACGGGGTGACTTAGGCGCATAGAGTTTCACAGGGTGACTTGGGTGCATATAAGTTTACTTGGGCACATATGTCCTCATTGGCTTGGGCGCATAAGCCTTCTTTGCTGGAATTTTTATGCTTCTACAAGACCTCCTTCAAAGTTTTCGATAACTGAACGAGTTCGAAATACTTTGAAAAAAGCGTGGACCGTCTACTCGTGATGTAGTGGACGAATAGCACGGCTCTCTCTCTTTGGGCACATAGAGTTTGGCCACCCTGTTAGAGAGACGGCTGTTGAGATCTTCCTCGAAAATTTGAACTGACATATTCATTGGGATAGAATTTGAAGAGGTCCATCCTTCATACATTGTCCATGTCAGCAAGTGGCAGTCGCATAGTGTGCAAGAGGCTGGATCTTCACGTGGGTACATAAGCTATGGTGGGCTCATAGCGCGTAATGGACGCATAGGCGCATAGGAAATAGTGGGCGCATAGGAAGTGGTCCATGCCTATAAATAGGCTTTTAAAGAGAGAAAAAGTTCACTATTCTCATTTCTCTTAGAACTTTCAAAAAGACTCTTCATCTCCTTTCTTTACGAACCATGTAGCCCAAGGTCGCCAAGAGATCTGCGAAAGACAAGGGGGCTGCACCGAGTGGCTCTCCTCCTGCGGCAGCATCCTCGCCAGTCCAGGACCCGATTCTGGGTGAGGGCACACCTCAAAAAACAAAGTCCAGAGCATTAATTTGTGATACTCAGACTTTTTTTCTGCCTGGGCGCATGCGCCTAAGGCAACATACTTCTGTGAGCATTCTTATGCGCCCACAGAAGTCATGCTCTAACGCTGTGGTATGCTATGCGCCCATATATTGTCATGTTATGTGTCTACATGCTGATTGCATGTTATGCGCCCATATACTGCTGTATGTTATGCGCCCACATATTTGTTTTGGGCGCATGACCCTTTGGGCGCATAAAAGTCCATCAGCACCTAGTTTTTCTTGCAAATTCTGAGTCTAACTTTCTCTTCTGTCCTTGCAGTTAACATGTTTGTCCCAGAGCTTGGTGGTATCCCTTTCGGCTCTGCTTGCCACGCCCTCAGCACAAGCCTCATAACCAAAATGGTCAGTAATGTTCAGGACAAGATCAGTCATGACCAACCTACGGAATGGACGATCACTAAAATTGAACATGACAAAACCTTTCTTAAGCAGATAATAAATAATGAGAAGCTCGGAGGGACACGCCGTTGGAAGAAGCCGTACTTCCTGTTCGGTGACAGCATAGGATTCGAGGATGATGCGACGATATGTCTGGAAGACCTTTTGGTAGTTAAGTTAAATGACCAAAGAATAGGGTTGCCATCGATGAAGCGCCAATACCCTCTGTCAGCATTTGCTGCTCTGGCTGTGCAGAGGCAGATGAAATAGGACCTGACCCCTGAACTGTGTAGGGTTGTTTCGGGCAGGATCCAGTTCAACTCTGGTGACCGAAAGAAGGACACGTTCAAGTGTGTCACGGGTTCCATGTCCTACTCCATAAGGGGGCTACAACCTGGTGTTATACTGAACGATGTCCCGACTGATCTTCATCCCTATGCTGCTGAGACTCTCTCCAACTTGATGTTGTCGAAGAATGAGTCATATCCGGAAGGGAAGATACGGATAGAAGGCTGGAGACATTCTATTCCGTTCTGGAGTGACCTTACTGGATGGGTGCTCTTGACTTACGAGGCTACCCTAAAAGCTGTCGGTCTTCTTTATGCCGTTAGGGCCACCCAATATGGTATTAAGGTTAACTGGCCGATGTTTGTCTCTTTGGCAGAGTTATACAACCATCATACGTGCACCTTCTTCACTCCGGGTGGGGAGATGGGTTTGGCTCTTCACGAGATGCAGGCGATATCCAAACTTCCCTGGGGGACGGAGCCATACGCAGAATACGTCCCCTGTGATGCAGAGCTCCTGGATTTGGAGAAGGAGAACTCTGAAATGATGAGTGTGTACGAAGAGTTACTTTGTAACTTTTTTATTTGTCACCAGATTACGAAGAAGGGTAAGACTAAAGGGTCCTTTCCATGTACGAGGGCCTGGACTAACTATTTTTTCACCAGAGAAGGAGAAACAGCCTAGTCTCCTTCTCGTCTCGCAAGCCCTTGACGAGCTCGGAGATAGAGCAATTGATGGCAGACCACGGAGCTGTGGATGCCCAAGATAGTGAAGATCTTGAGAAAAACTCCCTGATTTACCATTTCTTCAGGCAAGCCGAGTTCAAGATGTCAAAAAGGCAATGCTAGCTGCTTTCCTGATGATATAGATTTGTTACTGTGTAGTCGCTAGTGATTCAGTATCTATTGAGAGAATAAGCCGGGGAATGATACTTTCGGCTATAAAGCTGGCCTTTGGACGCCAACTTGCTCTGCTTCAAGCGATGGTCTGTGCCATCCAACGGGGTTTACGACATTTTTTTGTGAACGTGATAACACCCGAAGACATGAAGGACTTTGCTAGGACTAAGTTACCCTTCCACTATCTGATGGGGTGGCTGGTGCTATATTATCCTAAATTGATAAACGTCGGGCTGATGGCAGACTCTTTGACGGGAGATACCTTCCTTCAGAGGTTCAGAGACGCGGATTGGACCGTTACGGGGGTGCCTGTTTGCAGGAGGGCTTTGAGTTTTCTGCAGAACTATAAATTCTTCAGAGTATCGCCTCCGTCTGGTAGTGGTCACACGGGAGATACCCTAGTAGATGAAGGAGCACTCACTACTAGCCTTCCTATTGGGGCATTTTGTTGGCTCCAATCCATTAGGCCTTCCCATCTGGTGTTCATGAACATGAACCATACTTTTCTGGAACCTTATTTGCCGAGCCGTTTTGCACGGCAATTCGGCTACAGCCAGCTTCTCTTGGGCAACCCTAGTCCTCATCTCCAGTCGATAGGGAGTCTAATCGATGGGGCGCGTGCTGGGGGTTATAATGCTGGATGTACAGGGGCAGTTTTTATCTTGCCCGAAGATAAACCCGACACCCACATGCTCTTTGATGCTGATAAGTTCTATATTCAGGTCAATACCCTTCCTTTTCGGTTTGACCGTGAGCATAGTTTTATATCGGTGACTAGGCTTGCCCCTACACTTGCTGATATAAGATGAGTGTGTGCAATAGGGAGTAGCTGAAAGGAAGGTGTTGCGCCCATAGTTGAACTGGCTGCAGCGCTGCAACAGAGAGTTGTTGTTGATGAGCCTATCGTTGCAGCGCCTCGGAGAGATGATACTGAAGAACCTCTTCCCGACATTCCTTATAAGAGGAAAGCTTCTACCGAACTAGTTCCACGGCCAAAAAAGAAGAAGGTAGTTGTTTCCCAGGGGAGGAATAAGTTCGCGGACGTGGGTGCCGGCTCGCCTCCTCCCAGAAGGTCATCTCGGCAGACGACGTTGCAGGCCGTTATCATTCGGGAGGTAGATCCCTTCCTAGACTCCATAGTTGTTTTGGTCAAACCTTTAGATGCTTTCTCACCCTTGTGTTTGTCTTTTGCACATGACCCTGAAGTTGTAGCTAAGGTGGGTGCCTCCTCACCTGAGGAAGTGGATGTGACGATAGTGTCCCCTGCTTGTCCCCGACCGATGGATAAGGGCGGGTCTTCCACAACTGTCAGGGTCAAGCAATAGGATAATCAGGGTGAAGGCCCAGACCATGACGACGACCAAAAGATCAGTCTATCCTATGACGTTTTTTTGGGGGATATGTCTACGATTGGAGCCGCGATGAGGGACTTAGATGAGAATCAAGTCCAATCGGCTCATCCTCCTACGGGTACGTCATCTTTGCGTCTCTCTTTGGATGAGATTTTTCGACTTTGATTTTGCGTGCTCCTCGTGAGGCTGACCACGACTGTATGTTCCCTTGTAGACAAGGGGAAGGAACCCCTTGCGAAGATTATCCTAGGCATTGAAGAAGGGACAGAAGTTGTTCCCGGCTTCTCCAAATTTGCTGCTACGGAGGGAGCTGTTAGTGAGCCGGTATCGGCTACAGAAGGCGAGGTTGAACAGCCTGCAGAGGGGGCTATTGCTGAATCTTCTCCCGTTCCGGCTGAGATTGTAGAAGATATCAGGCCTGATGTCGCTCAGTGCCTTGATATTGTTCTTCTTGAACAGTCTGGGCATGCTCTTGTTTTCCTTGAATCCAAGACTGATGGCGTAGCCTAGGCTGGTGGTGAGCAAGCTGAAGGTACGAAATTATAATTCTTTCATATTTTCTTCTTCTTTTTTTGGTTACTGATGTATATATAATTTTCCTTGTCAGGTTCGACTTCTTGTCAGGTATCCCTTCCCGGAGCGGAAGAAACTCTTTAAGCCTCCTTCCCGACGACCTCTACTGAAGACGATGAGATGGCCCAGGAAGTCATCAAAGTTTTCTACTCTATGCTGAAAGTAAAACTTCTTGGAGTCCTGAATCGGAATGCTGCCTTTGGCCCTGTGAAGGCTGTTGCTGAATGCCAAGTGGAGGCCCTCGAGAGCATTGCCAGCTATGAAAAGCGGGCTAATACTCTGAAAAAAGTTCTCAATGACCTGGAGGGTCAGATGGCCAGGTTCCAGGATACCAAACAGCGGAGCACGACGTCATTATTCCGTACAGAAGATGAAGCTTTGATCACGGCTCTCGCAGTGGAGAAGGCTACTTTCCAGGCGAGAAAAAATGCCCTCGTTCGAGAGATCGGCGAATTGGCTGACCAGTATGGTCAGTTCAACACTACAAATGAGGCGCATACTGCCTCGAAGAATAAACTGGCTACACAGAACACCGAAAAGTATAATCACATCAGACAGATCAAGAGCGAGATTACTCAAGTGGAAGCCGACTTGAGGACGGCAACATCTGAGCAGGAGGATTATTTGGCTCAGGCTGCCATGAACATCACCACTTCTGCCATTTAGAAGAACAGCTGGTGAAGTTGGAGGAAGAGCATCTGAGTCTAATTCTTTTTGAGGATGAAGCCGCTCATCAAGAAGAGGCGCGCCGCCGAGCTACCGCGAAGTCTGAAGCCGAAATTGCAGCTCTAAGGGACAATATCAATCGACTATGTATCCCTTAGACTTTTTGTTTGTAACTATTGTTGTTGTTTTTTTCAGCCATCAAGGCTATTGTACCCCTTTTTTCCCGTCTCTTGATAGACGTTCAAGTAAAGAATAAAGAATGAATGTGGTTTTGTAAAATATCGGAACCAGAGGTAATGTGGACGTAGTAAGGATATTTTTAGTGGGTATTCTGCTGGGAGAATTTGATGTGGACCTATCATCCATTTTATATTCAACTTTTTTTTTGAATATAGATAATAGGTTGAACGAAGCTACTAATAGAGGTAATATGGACGTAATAGCAAAAGATGTTCTATATCTGACAAGAGGTGATATGGACATGGAAAGATATATTATATTAGGTGGAAGTGGATAATTCAGAGGTAATATGGATGTGATTATCCTTGATGAATGCTTTGCTCAGAGGTTATATGGACGTGGCAAAACATTTCTTAATCATTTCACTGGAGAAATAATTATCGAAAAACAATTCAAAGGTAATAGGGACGGGACTTGTTTTCGTCAAACCGAGTTTGGACAGAGTCAAAAATGGAAATGATTTCGCTGGGGAAAATATTTTAGAGGACCTATTATCCAAGGCGTATTCAAGACTCTTGAAATACGAATAATAGTTAGAATTTTTTTTCTCCGAATCACATAAACATCGCACTGTACATTTACATGACTAGACATATGTGAACACTATTTACAGAAGTTTACACATAGTATTTCTTTAGGAACATATCGTTGATAGGCATCATGAGCAAGTCGCCATCAGGCTTGGTTAGTCGCTACGCACCGTTAGAATACACCGACTCTATAATAAAAGGACCTTCCTATTTAGGCTGAAATTTCCCTTTTGTTTTCTGTGTCATGACCATTGGTCTTCTCACTGCTAAGACTAGATCACCGACTTAGAAGATTCTCTCCTTCACCTTTTTATTGAAGGCTCTGGAAAGGCGTGCTTGATATAGCTCAATACGCTGCTGAGCTAACAAGCGTTTTTCGTCTAGCGCTTCGAGCTCTTATAGACACAGACGGTAGCTTTCTTCGATAGTCAACTCGCTGGCTAAGGCTACTCGAAGAGATGGAATCTGGATTTCTTCGATAGTCAACTTGTTGTATGATAGGCCCATAGACATTTGCCGAGCATCTCATTCCAATCGCGCTTGTTTGAATACACGAATTTCTTGAGAAGTTTAATGATAGTTTTATTGAAGGCTTCTGCTAGCCCGTTAGCCGCTAGATTGTAGACAGTAGAGGCTACATTCTGGATTCGATTCCTATCGCAGAACCGATAGAATGCATGGCTTGCGAATTGTGGACCATTATCATGGATGATCCTGCGAGGTAGGCCGAAGCGGTAGATAACGTGATGTTTGATAAAACTGATCACGTTTGACGTCTTCACTTCGATGAACGGTATAGCTTTCGCCCATTTGGAGAAGTAATCGGTTATGGCAAGGATGAACCGATGTCCTCTGGAAGATGGCTGGCTAATTGGTCCTATGACGTCCATGCCCCAGGCTTCAAAAGGCTAAGATGCTGCCGTCGGGTGTAGAAACTCCGAAGGTTGCTGAATAAACTCGGCATGGAACTGACAGGCTCTACATTTTTTTGCATATTCAACAACATCTGCTATCATCGTGGGCCAATAAAAACCTATTCGTTTGAGGCGATTTTGTAATTTGGGGCCTAGTTTATGTGCACCAAAAACTCCGTCGTGAGCCTCCCGGAGTGCATGTTTGGCTTCTGTGTCTGAAAAACATTGTAACAGTAGCCCGTCGTAAGAGCGTCGGTACAACATCTTTGTAGCTGAGTCGTAGTAGAATCTGAGGGATCGCCTTTGGATAGACAATGCTTCCTTCGGGTCCTCGGAGAGGATCCCATAGACGGCGTAGTCTATGAAAGGAAATCTCAAGTCTTTAACATCGACGTTTGTTTTTATTATGTAACTGTGATGAATATGCAAGGCATTTTTCACACAAAATAGTTCTCGACCAGACACTGTGATCGACTGCTGAGTATTGGTAGGGACGGTCAAGAAAGCAGCGAGACCGGCCAGAGCATCTGCTTCTATATTCTGTAGTCGAGGCACGTGCTCGATGAAGAATCTAGCAAAAGTGGATGCCAACTCGATTATTGCTCTGTGATAGGGGATGAGATCTTCGTGACGAACTTCGTAATCCCCTCGGACTTGACTAACTATTAGCTTGGAATCATTGTAAGCTTCTAGATAGTCAACTCCTAGTTGTTTAGCCAATTGCAGACCGATTAATAGGGCATTATATTCGGCCACGTTGTTGGTGCATGGTTCCACGAGAGAATATGCATGATGTATAACCAGATGGTCGGATGACACGAGCACGACACCTACTCCGACCACAATATTTCCTTTAGGTTATGTTCTTGATGAACCGTCAAAGAACATTCGCCAAATGAGGATTTCTTCAGTTGCAATGTTAGACTCCACTACTTTATCGAGGATTTCGTCATAGAGTTTGGAAGATTCTGGCATCGGATGAGCTGCTAAGAAATCAGCTAATACTTGGCCATTTACTGCCTTTTGAGGGACGAACAACATATCGTATGGAGTCAACAGTATTACCCATGTAGCTAAACGGGAATTGAGAGAACCCGGTTTAGTCATGAGTATTCTGAGAGGATTGACTTTAGATATGATGTGGATACTCTACCCAGATACGTAGTGGCGCATCTTCTGGATAGCAAATACCAATACAAGGTATTTTTTTCCATAGGTGTGTATCTGTGCTCGGCACCCACCATTGTGCGGCTGAGGTAGTAGATTGCCTGTTCATGGCCGCCTTTATTCTTCTGAGCTAATAGTATGCCAAAAGAATGGTCCATAGCATGGACATACAGTAAGAAAGGCTTCCCCATTATTGGAGCTACAAATACTGGGGGCATGTGAGGTATTTTTTGATGTCATCGAATGCACATTGATATTGTTCAGTCCAGACGAAAGATACGCCTTTCATCATGAGCTGAGCGAACGGTTGACATCTTCCAGAAAGGTTCGAAATGAATCGTCTGATGTAGGCTACCCTTCCTTGTAGTCCGCGTAGCTCTTTGAGGTTTCTTGGAGGATGTATATCGAGGATGGCCTTCACTTTCTCCGGGTCAAGATGTATACCCTTTGAAGTGATGACGAAACCAAGGAACTTGCCGCTGGAGACACCCAGAAAAGACTTGGTTGGATTCATCTTGAGTTGATGTGTGCGTATTAGTTTGAACACCGTTCTCAAGTCTTGGAGGTGGTTGCCCTTGAGACGACTTTTGACTGCGATATCGTCTATGTAGCACTCCACTATTTTGAGTAAATGATCGCAAAAAATTGTGTTTATGGCTCGCTGGCATGTTGCCCCTGCATTTTTTAATCCGAAGGGCATCACCGTATAGCAATATACCCCCAACGGTGTTCGAAAAGATATGTGCCTCTCATTGTCGGAGAACATTTTGATCTAGTTGTAGCCTGATAACCCATCCAAGAAGGACATCCATTCGAAGCCGCAAGTATTGTCGATCATTACGTCGGTGATCGGTAGAGGTAACTCGTCTTTCGGGTATGCATAGTTTAAATCACGGTAATCGATACAAACTCGAACTTTATCGTTCTTTTTTATGACTGGAACAATATTGGCAACCCAGTCAGGGTGTTGTTCTTCGCGAATGAATCCACCGAAAATGAGCTTCTTGACTTCATTCTCGATGGCCTCCATGACATCTGGTCGGAATCGTCGTTGTTGCTGCTTTACTGGCTTAGCTTTAGACGAAATATTTAGGCGGTGCATAGCAACTTTAGGGTCTAGGCCTGGCATGTCTTCATAGCTCCATACAAAGACGTCGATGTATTCTCTTATAAGCTATATAAGAGATTGTCGTTCATCGCCAGATAGACTTTTACTGATGAAGATTGGTTTAAAAGATGATTCATCTCCTAAATTGACTTGGATGACTTCATCATCGGTAGGTGGTTCACGTTGTTCGAAACATAGCTCCCACCTAGTATCCATCTTTTGAGCCCATTATTAAAGCTCGATCAATTGGACATCGTCCACAATTTGGTCAACTGAAACCATGTTGACGGACAGAGTTGCTTTGAACATGTCGCCAATGCTGGAGTCTGAGTCCCAGAGGCAGCAATCAGAAGAATGAGAACAACGATTTGCTTCATCGTCTGATCATTTGAAAGTTGTTGGAGGAGATACATAACCCAAACCAACACCATTTCGTTGATAGTAGTTCTCGGGTTTGCCGGAAGGAGTAAAGTGTCGTATTGGCGAACGTCGTCCCCGACCGTAATTTAGCCCCTGGTTGCTTTTGATGTCATATTCCATGTTCTGGATGATATTCTTGGCCTGCCAACTATATCGAAAAAGTTATATTTTCCCATAATCATAATCAGCGTCCGTGTTGTGCTTGGGAGAAGTAAAGTCCGAAACGAACTTTCTTTCGCCAATTATTCGACCGAAGATAATTAGTTCTTCATCATTCTTTCTGGCAGGAACGATAAAGTAGTGGATATCTTTTGGATAAACTTTTTCTCGTAGGTGAGGCATCGTGACCGACATGCAAAGGTGTGGTCCTATGCCGTGCTCAAGAGCGTATATCTTATCTATGTAGTGGTTTACAGATTGATAGACATCGGAGTAATTCAAAGATAAACCTTTACTAAGAAAATATGTAAGTTCTTCTTCTGGGATAACATCATCCACTGAAGGTACATTATTATGATTATTGATATACTCATTGAGAGGATCATCATCTGGAAGAGGAGCCACGGTCTTGGCTAAGTTCACCACGTAGGGTAATTCTTCAGGGTTGGGAGGTCGAACTTCAGCAGGTTCCTCCCGAGTGTATCTTCCAGAGAGTGATAGTCAATGGTTTGATCATGTCAGGGTTCTTCTTTTCATCCAGCTTGTGAGAGGCTTCGGAGTATTTTTTGGAGTAGTACGTCCTTTGACTCGGATAATTAGGGGACCATCATTGGAGGATGAACTTGCTTCAGATTCATTGTCAGCTTCATTGCGTCATCCTTGGGGGGCAGAGATTGGTAAAGTACCGAATCTCCATAATAGGCTTCGATGCCCTTAAAAGGATCGACATCGGCAAACTCCGTCTTCACGACACCGTCGCTGTTGACATACATGAAGCACTGGTGAAGTGTGGAAGGAACCATCATGTTCTCGAGTATCCACGGACGTCCCAACAAGATATTGTAGGATACATTGGCATGATAGTTGTATTGGTTGCAGATAGCCTGTGCTGAGGGATTCCTAGAATTTGAAGCAAACTTCTAGGAATGATGCTGAGGGAGGAACCTGGATCGATGTGCATGCGGTCCACCTTGATCGCCCCGAAATATCCTGTATAGTACAGGGGTCTATCATGACGATTATTTTTGAGTAGCATGTCCTCATGTGAAAAGGTGATATTGGGCACCACTTCCATAGTACTGTGGAGTGAGGACAAGAGACAGGGTCTTCAGCAGGGGCTTTGACTTCAACAAGATAAGAGTCGGCATGTAGTAATGCCTCACTTAAGGCTTTTCGCGTTTCTTTGGAGAGTCGCAATAGATCGAACAGAGACAACCTGGCAGGTGTATTGGCCAGCTGCGCCAGTTTGTCAAAGTTGTAAGGCCGATCCATGCCTTCGGGAGCTGGCGCTTTCAGAGACTTATCAATCGTATCTCCTTCTGCTTGGCTTTCTCGGTAGTTGAAGGCTTGGACGGGCCGGCTTCTGAGCTAGTGGGGGCAGCAGGAACTTGAGAAGGTACTGCTTCTTCTTGTGTGGGATCGTACGTCCGAAGATAAGCCTTCCCCGATCGCGTCTCGCCAGATAGAACCTCGTAGATGGGAGAAGACACCATATGGCCTGACTTGTATTTCTTGCCCCTTTTTGCTTTGGGAGGTACCACCCCCTACGTCACTTCTTGCACAAGGTCCGTGTCACGACCCGCACCCTAGAGTAAGGGCACGAGACGTGGGTATGTCCAGCCAACGCTGCAGTATCGGCGGTAGAACGCTGTCCTAGGTCAATCAGCTACCAATATATAAGGTACATGTACAGTATATACACTCCGAATGGAGGTAACATAGCGAATACAGTCTCAATCACATCTAAGGTAGAATACGATAAAAGATAGATAGATATGAAAAGAAATGAATCCACAGAGATACAACCAGATAGAGTTCTAAGTGTCTAAGATAATATAAATCCAGATAACATCTCAAAATCTCAATACAATAATCCAGAATAAATACAATGAAAGACATCCTAGACTAAGGGAGTGTCATCCACTGCTAAGGGGTCCTTCTGTTGGTCCAGGTTACAACAGTCCTCTAGGGTAGTCCCGTAATAGGTGGAACATAACGCCTCAGCCTCGTCCTCTGTAATATTTTCAACAGGTCAATTCAGGACAGGAGCGAGCATAATACATCTCAACAGATCATAACTGGTTAGGAAATATAAACATGCTAGAGATACAAGAAACTGAAAGAACAACATGATGTAAAAGACAGACTGTAAGTAAATAGCTACAATATATAAAAGAACAATTAGTGCTAGTAATTTAGAGTACAAGACGGTTATGTAAACGATACGATATTGTACACGAGTAATCTATAGAGGTTGTACACGAGTAATCTACAAGATTGAATACATAACCACTTCTACTCCCTCGCCCCAATCAATACACAATGATCCAGCCAAGTTATGTTATTGCACACGAAGTATAGTTGTACACGATGATCATGTAAGCACATGAGTATACACGATTTCATACGATTTGTACACGAATAGCACGAACACAGGAGTAAACGATGCTCATGATAAAGTACACGAACATGAAATACCCGATGTACCTGCTAAGGGGATAACATCGCACAACAAGATCCATATAGTACCAATCCGTGTTACCAATTGTAAAACCCCTAAATTTCTACTTTTTTTTATTTTATTAAATTTGGTACTGATTTAAAATTTTTGTATTGTACGTCACGTTGTCGTATTGTACGTCGTGTACGAAATTTCGTTTTCGTAATTGCTCGACGAGTGCGAATATGTGCAAGCATACATATTTTTAAAAAAAACATTTTTTTTCTATTTTTATAGTTTCGAAGTAATATAGATAATAATTATTTCTAGCTATCATTTTTAAGTTTATGATTTTAATTATGAAAAGCCTTTCATTTATACAGTTATAATAATAAATAATTTTTCCTATAAAATGGTATATTAGAAAAGTATATTTATGAAAATATTATTTGTACATACATATATATTTCGTAATTATTTATTAGTTTATTTTAAATAATAATGTAATTTTCGAAATTATTATTATTAGTATTTTTGGAAAATATATTTCAAAATTATTGTGGCAATTTAAATCTTGATTTGAATTTTTGGATTTATTTAAATAGTTAAATATTTGAAATTTAATTTATCCCATTTGATTTTAAACTAAAAATTTAATTAGATTTAAGTTGGATTGGATTTGGATTTGGATTGAATCGGTTTTAAATTGATTAAAATTTAAAAGTGAGATATCAAAAAGGGGTTTGCAACTATCATAATCCTTATCTAAATAGTAGCTTCCACCTCAAGGAGAGGCTCATTATTCTCTGTTCCATTAATTTTCTCCACCTACAAATATGTTTGTGCATCGTGTCCGTGCACATCAAGCCATATCCATTCGCTTCTTCTATTTTTCATCCAAATTGATTAATGTTCTCATTAAAGAAATTCTCTTTTCCCTTCCATCTATTTTCTCTTATCACAAATTCTTACTATCCTTTTACCGATCAACCAAGTCCGTCTATCCTAGTAGTCCTTAAATTTCGAGTACGAAAATTTTCAAAGGTAGGTAGATTTGTAACTCATCTTCCCAAAATTATTATTTTTTAAATTATATCTATATATTTTAATTTCGTGTTTAAAAGTAATTTTCGTAGAAATTTTGTAAAAGATATTTTGTGATTACTTTTGTTACCAAAAACTAGTTTTAAATTAATGGTTTGAAATAATGTTTCTAAAAAAAATATTCTCGATTTTTTTATTTGAAATATAAAATATGTTTTTATTATTTTTGGTCTTCTAAAAATTGGTTTTAAAAAAAAATTGAGCGATAAAATATTTTTTTGTCTATTTATTTTTAAATAAAGATTTGGATTTATAAAAGTAAGTTTTATAATATTGGATGACATCGAGTATTATTTTGATATGTTAATCAGTTATTCGATTATATTTGAATTTATTTAAATTATCTTGATGGTTATCAACTATACTTTAAATTATGTTTATAATTTAAATATTGTTTAAAATACTTACGATGACTAATTGGAGCATTACGATTTGTCTAATCTAGATTTGAAATATTATTTGATTAAATGATTTATTAATTATTTGATTTAAATTATTTTGATAAATATTCGATATTATTTTAAAGTTATTATGTTGAGTTTGATTTGGATTTGGATTCATATGATTTGAATTATTTGATAATATAGAATAATACTTAAAGTTATTATGGTGATTATTTAAAGGATTGCAATCAAATTGATTTATTTTTAAATAATTTATTTGATTTAAATTTATGGGAAGATTTATCCATTAAATTTTTTTATCCTATTGGAATCATATCTAGCATTAATTAGATCGTTTCTTATTTAAACCAATCCTATTCCTATCCAAATTAGTTGGTAATCATAATCATCCTTATTGATTTAGTTCTAATCCTATCATAATTTGCTAATTGCTAGCCATTATATATATCTATCGAATCTATGAAAAAAATTATCTTTCAAATCATCCTTGTCAAAATTTCTCTCTTTTTTCGTCATAAATTCAGCCTCAATTTTCAAAGGTTGTAGCAACTTCGAATGACCATAACTCCCAACTCCGTTTGACCTCCAGTTTTTTTTGTTGGAATCGTATTGAGGTATATTTTCTGAATATAAATTTTATTTTTATAAATTCGGAACTTAATTTTCTGGAAAATTTGTGGAGTGTCAGTTGTCCGAAATCTGACACGTTTTATTATTTTTGAGATTCTGGGAGAACCAGGAATCAGAATCACGAACTGTTTGAAGTTTCGGAATGCTGACGGAAAAATACACATCATATATTTTTCCCAAAATTTTTCCAGAATATTTTATTTTTGGTTTTTATTTTAGAAATTTGTCACATCGTCTGAGTTCATCTTGTGTAGCTCTGTGACTATTCTGTACCCAACGGGATTGTCGGTTTCACCAGCAAGGACCATAGGCAAGACACCTTGCCATTTGCTGTTAATTTATTTTAGCTTATATTTTATGCATTATTTATTTTCTTTATGCAAAATAAACTGTGATACATGGCATAACCTGTTAGAACTTACTGTTTATTTATATTCTTGCTATGTATTATTTTTCTCACATTAAACCTAAATTTAAGGGACCACCTTATGTGTTACATTCATTGGCCTTGACACATTGTAACACGAAGTTGTGTGTCGCATGTAGGATACGGAAGTGCGTGATTGGCTGGCCACCAGTACGTACAAGCCGTACGATAAGAATAACCGCTAATAGAGGTTGCATGCTTAGTTTGACTTAGCGGTTATAGAGGTTTACTGTTATGGATACAACAGAGTAGGCGTTGGACGGGGAGGACAATTCCTTAGTGTATGGGCTTCGATGTACTTCCCTTGTGACCTGGACTCTCCGCTGGAGATACGGGGTTGATGACCCATGATTACTGACGGCAACTGACGATTCCGCGGAACGTCATGCTCTTAATGATGGGGCCTCTGGTGCCCAAGGGGGGACCATGCCGATCCTATTCAGCCAGGGCCCATGCGTAGGAAGGATTGTTCTTAACTACATTTCACTTAGAACGGTAGGCTACCTTATCCATTAGGTACGAGTACTTTTGGTTTGAGTACTTGTATCTGACCGTGGCTTGGAACAATAACTTGTCGCGGATTAGTTCGTCACATCTTGTCCTTATTTGGTTGTACGTGTGACTTACTACTTCGATGAGAAGGTATTGAACCTTGTTGGGGTCCGGATACCATATTGGATTCATAGCATGGAAAGATACGTTACCGTGAACTAGTTTACCATCTCCTGTCCTTGTTTGGTTGGGGGGATGGTACGCTCGTTCAATAGGTGTGTATTGGACCATGTTATAATTCAGTTGACTTATTTATTTGAGCAATATTTATTCAGTTTATATGGCATGATATTATATGTCTTGTTACGTCCCTCTGAGGACCTGGTTATCTCTCCAGGTGTGTGCTCTTGTCTTTCGCAGGTGCTTTAGCTCTAGCCGTGATCATCACTATTTCGTCGAGGATGATTGCACTTGGAACATCTTCGCTTCGCTCGCCACTCATTTTATTTTCTATGTACTTTTCCTTATTTTGTTGGTAGTAGATTTGTCTCCGCCCAACATACTGTATCAAGACAAATTCATTCTCATTATATGATATCTTTTAGTCATTTATTCTGTGTGGATGAGATTAGTTATGGTTCTACTGCATTTTACAGCTTATGTATCCATACGAGGCCTATGTACTTCGTATGAATACAGCTGGCATGTCTACGTTCCTAGTCCTACGTATTTTGGGACTGGGGCGTTACACCAATGTGTCAGCATCAAGTAAAGTAATCTAAAGCAGGAAATATAATCCTAAACAAGATATGAAATGATCAGAGAATGTACTCGCCTGGTATCTTGAATATCTGAAGAGAATACACTGTCTGAGGAGTGGTGTCTGTCTCCTATATAACAGTACAAGTCACTACATGTCTAAAATAGTATAACAGACTGCTACAATGCATCGACATGAAGTTTGAGGTCAATCTAGGCTAAAGTCAACCTTTGGTCAACTCTAGTCAACTACACTAGTCAAACTAGGTCAACTAAGTCAAGCCTAACCCAAACAAGTCTCACTAGGCCTAGCCATGTCTATCCTAGCATCCACATACAATACAAGGCCACGCAAGTCATCAACACACATCATAGGGCATTCATGCCATATACACAGGCTGTATCACATAGGGATACACCCCATAGGCTATGTGCCATGTATATAGGCTATAGGCCATAGGCTATATCATATATATAGTCTATTCTCACATATTTCACACACTAAATATATATCTAATTTATATAAATAACATACACATATACATATAGGCCACATTATTATATATCACATATAGAGAGATAGGGAGAAGGATACATGTGTATGTGTGTCTATGTGTACATGTAATCATGTGTGTGTGTAGTATCATTATCAGAAAATTAGTGTGTGTTTGAATGTGATACAATAGCTATAGTTCATAGGTGCAGGAATTTGTGAAGTGTGTGGATTGGGTGTAGTAAAATGAAAACCTGTAGGGTGTTAGCTAACAGGGAATTCTCAGGTTTGGAGACATGTGTGTGTATGTGCACTTGTAAACAAGTGTCAAGTAGGATAACAATGTGAATGATTTAATGTAAAACATTGTGTAACATTAGAACAGTGTCAATAGAAACTGAAATCAGTGAATGGGTGCATGGTGTATCAAATAACAGTTTGGGGAAAAGGGTGTGTACTGTGACAGCTATGGGTGTGTGTGTTAACATATATGAGAGCCAAAATGTGGGTGTGTACATGTAATAAGTGTCAAATAGGTTAGTGTATGACAGTGAATTATGTAATAGGAATAGTGTGGTTAATCTCAGGATTTGGAATTAAAGCAATATGTGAAATCTCAGGAAAATGAAGAGTGTCAAATGTGTGTTCAATGTGTGTATACAGGAAGATAGATTAGGGATGTGTCAATGGGTGAAGGCAATGGGAAATCTCAGATTTAAATGACAGTTCATCAATAACAGTTTACACATTAATCAGTCCAAACCCAAATCGAAATTTCCATTCTTAAACACCAACCAATAACCAATATTTTAGTAAACCATTACACATGTATATGAATTAATATGTCAATTTTAACCATGGAAAATAGGTTTAGAATCTCATTAACTTCAGAATTTCGAAAACAGGAACACATGTATCTGTTGAATTGGGGAATTTGAAATCGACAGCTAATTACATGCTAATATCCAAATTAAATGGTTGGTAATTAACCCCCCACCTGTGCCCGTGTCCCAAGAGTCTTTTCGTGTCACCCTATAGCCGAATACGGCGTCTCCAAGCAGCTATACACACAGACACACTGTGCACAGACTGCATCGCGCACGCGTGCCCACGTGTCCAGCACACGACACAGGCCACGTGGAGACACGTGGCAGTACACACGTGTACGCCAGGGGTAGGGTTACCCTACTGACACCCTGCACCGTGTCCTAAACACGTGTCGTATCGTGTCCAGCTGTGTGTCAGTAACTAAATTCGCGCGGGTACAGCTGCTCGTACGACTAGTACGGGTAGGAGAACTCCTCGCACACACAACCACCTGAGCTCAGATTTTGGAAGGCCAATGTCAGTCAGTGCCTTGATATTCTTCCAAAAAATGGCATGTCCTCGTGTCCTATACAGTAAGCAATAGAGCCCGAGTAGCAGGACAGTGTGCACGGTTCAGCTACAACATATTCGTGTCCTCGTGTAGATACGACATAACTCCAAAATTAGTGAGCAAGGATACGAATCAATAAGCAAACCCTAGATCTAGAACTTCATTCAAAAATATTTGCAAAAATAGCAAAAGGAATCGGTTGTGGCGTTTCCACAAGCACCAATTTGATACGTGTCCGATACGGACACGAAACCTAATGCAATGGACACCAAACTTACACTACAGCTAGGGGACACCTAGATCTAGGCTACCATGCAATAAAATCAGAATAAAAATAGAATTAGAGGGGTTTACCTATAGATTACAAGGATCAAAAAAAGTCCCAAATCAAATGGTTCCCGTTGCTAGCCAAATCCTCCCGATTGCTCTAAAACTGAAATTGCTCCTCAAAATCAGCAAGTAGAGGTTGATTAGAATCATATGCAAAAGATTTGGGTCAAAAAGGATTAAAAAAGAATTTACTAGGAATTTTGGAAAGTGGGAATTTACTTTTCTTTCTAAAACTTGGTTGAGCACAAAAGAGGCAAGAACAAGGAGATGAGACATTAAATGGGGGGATTCCTTGTGTGGCCGGCCACTTAGGGTTAGGTTAGGGTTAGGGCTTCTATTTATGGGCCATGGGCTTAAGTCATAAGTCATGAAATGATAAATCATAAGTCATTAAATCATTTCACCTAGTCTTAATCCTTCCTATTGAAACTATATTCTAGTGACTAAAAATAGGTTAACTTAAGTTGGACTAGGGTCACCATAGCTAGGGTTAGCTTCTAGGCTAGTCTACAAAGTCTCAATAAGTCAAAGTCAAGATAGCAATCACCAATTCAATAAATTAATTAAAATTCAAAAATTTACCAAATGACCAAAATACCCTCAACCTAGTTCTAATTCGATCTCTAATCTGTACCTCAAACTCCAATGGCCTCGGATGGCTATCGGCCCAGTGCCGATGTCTGTCCTGCGCCATGCGAAGTCTGTCCCTGATGAGCTTAACCTTCTCGGGTGCGTCAACAACCATCTCAGGTCCCAAAAAAGCTCGCTCTCCAACATCATCCCAAGATAAGGGTGTACGACATCTACGCTCGTACAAAGCCTCGAAAGGTGACATCTCAATGTTGGCCTGATAACTGTTGTTGTAAGCAAACTCCACCAAGTATAGGTGATCCTCCCAGGAACCTTCAAAATCCAAGACGCACGTCCGCATCATGTCCTCGAGTGTCTGAATAGTCCTCTCTGACTGTCCGTCCATCTGGGGGTGGTATGCAGTACTAAACTTGAGCTTAGTGCCCAAACTAGTCTACAGACTCCTTCAGAAATAGGAAGTAAAGCGACTATCCCGATCTGAGATAATGTTGACCAAAATCCCATGAATCCTGACAATTTACCGCATGTACATCTCTACAAGCCTTTCCGTAGACGTATCCACCTTGAATGGCAAAAAGTGGGCCTATTTGGTCAACCTTTCAACGATGACCCAAATCGTGTCTTTCCCTCCTGGTGTACGCGGCAATCCAGATACAAAATCCATCGCGATATGCTCCCACTTCCACTCGGGAATGGACAATGGCTGTAACAAACCTCCTGGCCTCTGCCTCTCTGCCTTGACCTGCTGACAGACCAAACATCTGGCTATGAAGCGAGCTACCTCCTGCTTCATCCCATACCACCATACGTGCTCTCTCAGATCACTGTACATCTTGTTGGCACCCGGATGTATAGAGTACTGAGATCTATGAGCCTCGTACATGATCTGCTCCGTGAGCTCTCCCCTAGGCATACACAGCCTGGAACCGTGCCTCAAAGCACCATCCTCTGCAAGAGAAAACTCACCATCCACTAGCCCTGTTCGAACCTGCTATCGAATATACCTCAGAGCAACATCCTCGAACTGCGTCGACTTGATCCTCTCCACCAAGTTCGACTAAATTTGAAGCCCCACATCTGCATCTGAAATCCAAGCACAATCACCTCAATCCCTAGGCTCTCCAAATCCGCTAGTAAGTGTCGATCCATAGTCAAACACATGGCTGTCGGATACCTACTCAAGGCATCGACAACCATATTGGCTTTTCCTGGGTGATACTGTAGTGAGATGTTGAAGTCCTTCATTAGCTCTAGCCACCTGCGCTGCCTTATGTTAAGCTCTTTGGTGTAAACACATACTTCAAGCTCTTATGATCTGTGAAGATCTCTATCCTCTCTCCATACAAGTAGTGCTTCCACAATTTCAGAGCAAAAATTACTGCTGCCAACTCCAAGTCATGGGTAGGGTAGTTCTTCTCATGGGGACGTAACTGCCTGGAAGCATAGGCAATCACCTTCCCATGCTGTTGCAAGACACAACCCAACCCTTTCCCTAAAGCGTCACTATAGATAGTGAATCCTCCTGAACCTGATGGCAATATCAGAATCGGAGCTGTCGTAAGCCGCTTCTTCAACTCATCAAAAGCAGCCTGACACTCCTCTGACCAAACAAACTCAGCATCCTTCCGGGTCAGCCTAGTCAACGGCTCTGTAATTCGGGAGAAATCCTGCACGAACCTCCTGTAATATCCTGCCAGCCCCAAGAAGCTCCTGATCTCTGCTACTGAACTCGACACAAACCAAGCCTCAACTGCTGTGATCTTCTTCGGGTCCACTGAGATCCCATCTCCAGTCACCATATGACCCAAGAAGTCAACTATGTCCAAAAAGAACTCGTACATCGAGAGCTTGCCATACAGTCTCTCTCTCTTGAGTGTCTCCAGAACCACACTCAAGTGCTCCTCGTGCTCCTCCTCAGTCTTAGAATACATCAGGATATCATCAATGAACACCATCACGAACTTGTCTAAGTACTGGTGGAACACCTTGTTTATCAAGTTCATAAATACTGTCGGTGCATTGGTCAGTCCAAACGGCATAACCAAGAACTCAAATTGTCCATACCGTATCCTGAAAGCGGTCTTCGGAATATCCTCCCTCTTTACTTTCACCTGATGATACCCTGACCTCAAATCAATCTTGGAGAAAACCCGAGCTCCGCTCAACTGATCAAAGCGATCATCGATCCGCGGTAGTGGGTATCTGTTCTTGATCGTCAGGTTGTTGAGTGCCCTGTAGTCGATACACATCCGTACCGACCCATCCTTTTTGGGTACAAAGAGTACCGGTGCACCCCAAGGTGAAGAACTCGATCGGATGAAGCCCTTGTCCTGCAGCTCATCCACCTGCTTCTTCAGTTCCACCAACTCACTGTTGTTCACTCGATAGACATGCTGAGAAATCAGTTCCGCGTCGGAAACCAAGTCTATCGAGAACTCAACATCCCTGTCTGGTGGAAGTCCTGGCAACTCCTCTAGAAAGGCGTCCATGAACTCTGTAATCAAGGGATGTGGAGCCACCTGCTCCTCAACTGAAGCTCCGCAGAAAAGCCCGCTGTCATGCTCCACCTGCCGTCGGGTGTACTCGAACTCTGGCTCTCCTGGTGTTCCAAACAGAACTCTACCCCCTCGGGAATCTATGCTGGCGTGATGCCTGCTCAACCAAACCATACCTAATACGATATCTTAGTTCGGTAATGGCATGACAAGCAGACTCACCTCCAGCTCTCGGCCTCCCAAAATAATGCTCCGTCCTCTGCAAACATCACACAAGAGGATAACACCACCCCCGGTCGTGATCTTGCAGGTCCTAGGCAATGGTTCAGATACAAGGCTATGCCCAATAGCATATGATACCGACACAAAATTGTAAGAAGCCCCAGAATCAAATAGAGCGAAAGCTGGAATGGAGTCAAGAAGAACCGAACCTGCAATCAACTCTCCAATGGCCTCCGCATCCCCGGCCGCCATGGCGAAAGCTAGCCCCTGCTGACCTCCACGAGCCTGCTGCTGATACTGGAGGAACCTCTGCTGCTGAGTCTGCAGTGGTCCCTTTAGTTGGCCTGCTGGAGCCTTGGCTCCTCTACCTCCTTCTGGTACTGGACATATCGATGCTACTGGACAGTCTCTCATCTGATGGTTCGATTATCCACACATCTGGCATCTTCCAAGCCTCTTCCTGCAGTCGTCCCACATGTGCCCTGGCTTCTTATAGAAGGTAAAACTGATGGCCTGCTGTCTTGATGCCTGCTGCTGTACCCTCGGCTGCTAATACAGCACCTGCTGGAAAGGTGCCCGGCCCTGCTGCAAAAACTGCTGTTGATGCACTGGTCTCTACGGCTGCTGGTGCTGAAAATGAGGCCTCTTGGCCTGGCCCCCGCTGCTGCTAGATCCCTGGAAGTCCTGACCTCTCTTCAGCTTCAACCCCAGGTCGTCCTCCGCTGCCATAGCTCCAGAAAAGATCTTCGCGAAGGTAGTGTTCCGGTCACTCTTAGTCAGTGACCGAACCTCCCTGATCAACCTACGACGGAACTTCCTTGTCTTCGTCTTCTCAGTCAAATCATCAATAAACTGCGCTAACCGGCAAAACTCTCCGGCGTACTCAGCAACTGTCTGGTTCCCATGAACCAGACTCTCAAACTGCACCTCAATGCCTCCTAGTGCCACATCTGAGAAGAACTGTTCCTTGAACAGATCCTTGAACTGCTCCCAAGTCTGACCCTCAACTCCCTCTCTGGGATCTGTCTGGTGCCAGGTCGGACTAGGTCCTGCATCTGACTGCCCGACGCTTCGATATGGAGTCGGGCTGGTATCTCCGCCATCCGAAAAATCTCTTCGATATGCTCAATCCAATCATCCGCATAGTGAATGCCCTCGGTGCCCAGGAACTCTCTAGGATCATATTCTGAAAGTCCTGGATATCATTCTCCCTCCGGCGAGGCTGCTGCTGCGTCCCCTAAGCAGTAACCATCTCTACAGTCATACGAACCAGCTGATGTGCATCGTCAATCCCCTGACGGAAGTCGACAGTCTGATGCTGCTGCTGCTGGTGGTGAGACTCCAGAATCTACTCTACAAAGGAGAACAGATGAGCAGCATCTACCATCCCTGCAGGCGGAGGCTGCTGCGACGGAAGGATCTCAGGAAGCACCGGGCTCTGCCTCCTGACTGGTGGAGACGCTCCTCCGAAAGCTGCAGAAACACCCACCCCAACTGGCATGACTGGGGCTGTGGTACCGAAAGCTGGTTGCTGCTGCTGGGGATGAGAGGTGTCAGACCTCTCATCAGCGTCCCTCGGTCCTGGATGATGTGATCTCGTCTCAACCATCTTGGAGAGACAGATCAAACAAGAAACAATTACTGAGAATGAGTCGAAATATCAAAGGAGGACAGTTTAAATTTAAAGGAAGACAATAAGCAGCAAAATATCGATATACGGAATCTGATAAGGAGTTTTTCCTAGTATGATTGAGTACCTTCAAAATATCATAATCCTACTGCGGGCTGCAGTGATACTCTAGTTCGAATACCACTGCATTTCTAAACTCGACCTACATGGACCACCACTAAAAACGTGTCACGACCCGCACCCTAGAGTAAGTGCACAAGACGTGGGTACGTCCAGCCTACGCCACAGTATCGACAGTAGAACGCTGTCCTAGGTCAATCATCTAACAATATATAAGATACATATACAGTATATACACTCCGAATGGAGGTGACATAGCAAATACAGTCTCAATCACATCTAAGGTAGAATATGAAAAAAGGTAGATAGATATGAAAAGAAATGAATCTACAGAGATACAACCAGATAGAGTTCTAAGTATCTAAGATAATACAAATCCAGATAACATCTCAAAATCTCAATATAGAAATCCAGAATAAATACAATGAAAGACATCATCCACTAAGGGAGTGTCATCCACTGCTAAGGGGTCCTGCTGCTGGTCCAGGTCACAACAGTCCTCTAGTGTAGTCCGGTAATAGGTGGAACAGAACGCCTGAGCCTCGTCCTCTGTAATATTTTTAACAGGTCCAGTCAAGACATGAGCGAGCACAATAAATCTCAACAGATCATAACAGGTTAGGAAATATAAACATGCTATAGAGTAAGATACAAGAAACTGATAGAACAACATGATATAAAAGAGGGACTGTAAGTAAATAGCTACAATATATAAAAGAACAATCAGTGCTAGTGATTTAGAGTACAAGACGGTTATGTAAACGGCACGATGTTGTACACGAGTAATCTACAGAGGTTGTACATGAGTAATCTATAAGATTGAATACATAACCACTTTTACTCTCTCGCCCCAATCAATACACAAGGATCCAGCCAAGTTATGTTATTGCACACAAAGTATAGTTGTACACGATGATCATGTGAGCACAAGAGTATACACGATTTCATACGATTTTTACACGAATAGCATGAACAAAAGGAGTACACGATGCTTATGATAATGTAAACGAACATGAAATACCCGATGTATCCGCTAAGGGGATAACATCGCACGACAAGATCCATACAGTACCAATCCATGTTACCAATGTGTCAGCATCAAGTAAAGTAATCTAAAGCAGGAAATATAATCCTAAATAAGATATGAAATGATCAGTGAATGTACTCACCTGGTATCCTGAATATCTGAAGAGAATACACAGTCCGAGGAGTGGTATCTGTCTCCTATATAACAGTACAAGTCACTACATGTCTAAAATAGTATAACAGACTGCTACAATACATCTACATGATGTTTGGGGTCAATCTAGGCTAAAGTCAACCTTTGGTCAACTCTAGTCAAACTAGGTCAACTAAGTCAAGCCTAACCCAAACAAGTCTCACTAGGCCTAGCCATGTCTATCCTAGCATCCACACACAATACAAGGCCACACAAGTCATCAACACACATCATAGGGCATTCTTGCCATATACACAGGCTGTATCACATAGGGATACACCCCAAAGGCTATGTGCTATGTATATAGGCTATAGGCCATAGGCTATATCATATATATAGTCTATTCTCATATATTTCACACATTAAATATATATCTAATTTATATAAATAACATACACATATACATATAGGCCACATTATTATATATCACATATAGAGAGATAGGAAGAGGAATACATGTGTATGTGTGTCTATGTATACATGTAATCATGTGTGTGCAGTGTCATTATTAGGAAATCAGAGTGTGTTTGAATGTGATACAATAGCTATAGTTAATAGGTGCAGGAATTTGTGAAGTGTGTAGATAGGGTATAGTGAAATGGAAACCTGTAGGGTGTTAGCTAACAATGAATTCTCAGGTTTGGAGACATGTGCGTGTATGTGCACTTGTAAACAAATGTCAAGTAGGATAACAATGTGAATGATTCAATATAAAACAGTGTGTAACATTAGAACAGTGTCAATAGAAACTGAAATCAGTGAATGGGTGCATGGTGTGTCAAATGACAGTTTGGGAATAGGGTGTATAATGTGACAACTATGGGTGTGTGTGTTAACATATGTGACAGCCAAAATGTGTGTGTGCACATGTAACAAGTGTCAAATAGGTTAGTGTATGACAGTGAATAGTATAATAGGAATAGTGTGGTTAATCTCAGGATTTGGAATTAATACAATGTGTGAAATCTCAGGAAAATGAAGAGTGCCAAATGTGTGTTCAATGTGTGTATACAGGAAAATGGATTAGTGATGTGTCAATGGGTGAAGGCAATAAAAAATCTTAGATTTAAATGACAGTTCATCAATAACAGTCTACACATTAATCAGTCCAAACCCAAATCAAAATTCCTATTCTCAAACACCAACCAATAACCAACATTTCAGTAAACCATTACACATGTATATAAATTAATATTTCAAATTTAATCATGGAAAATTGGTTTCGAATCTCATTAACTTCAGAATTTCGAAAACAGGAGCACATGTATCAGTTGAATTGGGGAATTTGAAATCGACAGCTAATTACATGCTAATATCCAAATTAAATGGTTGGTAATTAACCCCCCACCTGTACCCGTGTCCCAAGAGTCTTTTCGTGTCACCCTAGAGCCGGATACGGCGTGTCCAAGGAGCTCCACACACACAGACACACTATGTACAGACTACATCGTGCACGCATGCACACTTGTCCAGCATACGACACAGGCCACGTAGAGACACGTGGCCATGCATACGTGTATGCCAGGGGTAGGGTACCCCACTGACACCCAGCATCGTGTCCTAAACACGTGTCGTATCATGTCCAGCCGCGTGTCAGTGACTAAATTCGCGGGTGTACAGCTGCTCGTATGACCAGTGCAGGGAGGAGAACTCCTCGCACATACAACCACCTGTGCTCAGATTTTGGAAGGCCAATGTCAGTCAGTGCCCTGACATTCTGCCAAAAAATGGCATGTCTTCGTATCATATATAGTGAGCAATAGAGCCCGAGTAGCAGGGCAGTGTGTACGGTTCAGCCACAGCGTGTTCGTACCCTAGTGTGGACACGACACGACTCCAAAATCAGTAAGCAAGGACACGAATCAATAAAAAAACCCTAGATCTAGAATTTCATTCAAAAACATTTGCAAAGACAGCAAAAGGAATCGGTTGTGGCATTTCCACAAACACCTAGCCTAGCAATTTGATACGTGTTCGATACGGACACGAAACCTAATACAATTAACACCAAACTCACACTACAGCTAGAGGACACCTAGATCTAGGCTACCATGTAATAATATCAGAATAAAAATGGAATTAGAGGGGTTTACCTATAGATTATAAGGATCAAGAAAAAGTCCCAAATCAAACGGTTTTCGTTGCTAGCCAAATCCTCCCAATTGCTCTAAAACTGAAATTAATCCTCAAAATCAGCAAGTAGAGGTTGATTATAATCATATGCAAATGATTTGGGTCAAAAAGGATTAAAAATGAATTTACTAGGAATTTTGGAAAGTGGGAATTTACCTTTCTTTCTAAAACTTGGTTGAGCACAAAAGAGACAAGAATAAGGAGAGGAGACATTAAATAAGGGGGGTTTCCTTGTGTGGCCTGCCACTTAGGGTTAGGTTAGGGTTAGGGCTTCTAGTTATGGGCGGGCTTAAGTCATAAGTCATGAAATGATAAATCACAAGTCATGAAATCATTTCACCTAGTCTTAATCCTTCCTATTGAAACTATATTCTAGTGACTAGAAATAGATTAAATTAAGTTAGACTAGGGTCACCATAGCCAGGGTTAGCTTCTAGGCTAGTCTACAAAATCTTAATAAGTCAAAGTCAAGATAGCAATCACCAATTCAATAAATTAATTAAAATTCAAAAATTTACCAAATGACCAAAATACCCTCAAGCTAAAATATGGTAGTGACAGTCCGGATGGACCCACATGATCTTACCACGTTCAATCGTGAGTGGCACCAAGGTTGAGTTACGAGCTGGCGATATGTAACATCCGAGAGACTGTCTGACCTAGAGCCCAACCATGGCATTAGGATGATTTATTTTAACTTTTGAGCATGAGGGTATTTTTGTCATTTTGAATTTATAGAATTTAATATATATTTTATTGGAATTTAATATGATTATTGGAATGATGAGATTTAAATATTATTTAATTAATTGTCTTGTGTTGTATTTAGCCCTAACGTAGATTGGACCTAACCTAGATTAGTCATAGCTATCTTAGTTAGTATGGTTAGTATTAGTTAGTAATAATTAGTCTTGGTTAAGTCATGATTAGATAGAACAACTAGGTTGCAACTTGGCTAGAATAAAAAACCTAGGCTTGAGGACCCTTGATTTAGCTAGATTGATTAATGGCCATTGATCATCCCAAAACCCTAGCCCTACAACATGGCCGGCCACTAGGGCAACCCCCTATAAAATATCTCTCAAATAACACTTGCCTCTTTTGTTGATTCTCTCCATTTGCAAGAACAAGATTTGTTCCTATAGAAACCCTTTCCTAATTTAATCAATATAATTCCTTTTTCATTCAAAGTTCTTCCATAGTGATCTAAATTACTTTCTTCTACTGTTTATGGAGGCCATTCTCAAATTTGGGATAATTTGGAGCTTTGGGGTTAGCAAGAAGGATTCTCCATTTTGAAGCTTTCTTTGGAGAAGAACACAAATAGGTAACTTCTCATTATCTCCATAAAATTTCAGTTTCTAAGCAAGAATAGGAAGCCCTAGGTGTCCTCTAACTGTAGGAATAGGTTTTGCTAGGTTTCGTGTCCGTATCGGACACGTATCAGTGTACATTTGTAGGTGTTCGACGAAATGCCACAGTGGTCATTTCGATCTTATTTTCTGATTTGGTTTGAATAGGAAATTAAGTTTTTAGGTCGCTTATAGGTTTCTAATGGACTGAACACGTCTTGTGTCGTGTCGGGGTCGTACTGGACCCGTAGATACGCCCCCGCGTGCACGCATTTGGCTGCCCTGCTACCCGCATGTCCGTGCGGCCATCCTAGAGCTCGTGCACACGTGATATTAGACATGAAGCTAAGGGCAGTGTCTGACACGACACTCCCAAAGTCTCGTGTCCAATGGTCTTGTGTCGTGTGTGCTAGGACACGTGCACGGGTTCTCTACTGTGCGTGCACAGTACAGTGTTATGTTCGTACATATTTTGAACACATTTGTGTCATGTTGTAGACACGATATGGAGTGTACATCACGTGCACACATTGGATGTTAATTACCAACCCTTAGTCTATCATATTAATGTGTTGCATATTCGAATTTGACATTCCCATTTGTCACTGATACATAGTTTTAGAATTCTTAATTTCCTGATGTTTAATTCCATTTTCAACTGTTTAATTAATGTTTTAATTGTCATGATTATTTTGCCATTTTAATTCCTGAACATGTGTATTAGTTCATGTTAGTTTGATTTTCAAGTTAAGATTTGTTTTGCATTGAGATTATGGGATTTCGACTTATGGTTTGGACTGTGCATGTGGACTGATACAGTCCTGGAGTTGAGTTCTGAATTTTCTTCCTTTTAAACTAAATTTGATTTCTATTGTTGATTCCAGTTTAATCCCAGAGATTCGGTTCCTATTTTAAACTGATTTTGAAAGTTACATTCCATGTTAAATTCCTGAAAAATTGATTCACTGTTAACCTATTAATTGAACTGTCAATCGATTTCCAGTTTTCCTTCAACTAATACCTAAGAATTGATTTCCATTCCTTTCCTCAAACTAAGTTTGATCTCCTTTCTTAGAACTAATTTTGAATGTTATTGTTACAATGGGATGAATGGTTCCCAATGGATGTTTGGGACAGTAAATTAACAGTTTTGAAAATGCCATTTGCCATGTTCCTTTACTGTCATTGCATTTCCTGAACATTGGTTATTTTCCATTATTAGTTCATGTTAGTTTAGGATTCATTGGTAAGGGCTTCAAATTCGTGTTAGGATTTGATGTTAAACTGTCAAACTGATTTCACATATTACACACTGTCCACACACTGATTTTACTGCCATGCTCCACACACACACCCACACATATACATGTTAACACTATATCACCTAACACTCTCATGACACCCTACTACACACACTATTGACTCATGTACACACACAGGAACACACTAATTTCCTATCCCTATATGACATTGTCTCCATATACTACACTGTTTTCAGTTTTTGTAGTGCACCTAACACCACACTTTAACACCCTTTGTATCATACTATTTTCAAGTTTTACACACTATTCCTATTTCCTATGTGACACTCACTATTTGCTAATCTTAGATTAACTCATGTACACACACACAGACAAAAAGTATCTACACTCTTTCAAATTCCTGAAATTCTATTACAGATATACACTCAAGATTCACTCACTCTTCTGTTCACTCTTACACACAAACCTTGACACAAATACATGATTTCCAGTTTTCTATATATATATATATATATATATATATATATATATATATATATATATATATATATATATATATATATATATAGGTGATGCATATTTTATTATGTAGCCTATATATTTATAATGTGTGTTATTATATTAATTTAGATGTATTAATATATGTGTATATGTGAATATGTGGTTGGACTATAGGTAATATAGCCTATAGTGTATACCTATGGCTCATTGCCTATGGGTGTGACTTGAATGCCTAGTGAGTATGTAGTTGACTTGTATAGTCTAGGAATGGTGTGTGCTTGCTAGAATAGGCTAGTTAGGCTTAGTGAGACTTGTTTGGCTTAGGTTGACCTAGTTGACCTAGTTTGACTAGTCTAGTTGACTAGAGTTGACCCTAAACTTCAGGTAGATGCATTGTAGCAGTCTGTTATATCATTTTAGACTTATAGTGACTTGTACTGTTCTATAGGAGACAAACACCACTCCTCGGACAGTATGTTCTCTTCAGACATTTAGGATACCAGGCGAGTACATTCTCTGATCATTTCATAACTTGCTTAGAATTATATTCTTACTCTAGTTTACCTTATTTGATGCTGTCATGATATTATCACGGATTGGTACTATATGGATCTTTTCATGAGATGTTATCCCCCTCGGGAGCATCGGATACATCATGTCTTATGTTTCATGTACATCGTGTATTCCTCGCTCTCATGTTATTCATGTTTTTTATGTGCTCATGCTCGTTCGTGCTCGCTCGTGTACTCTCATATGCTATCATGTTCGATCATGTTCTCATGAATCTCATGTATAACCTATATTTTATGTGCATTCATTTATGAGCCCTCATATGAATTTCATGTGCACCCATTTATGGGCTTTTATGTGAATTTCATGTGCACTCATTTATGAGCCCTCATGTATATTTCATGTGCATCCATTTATGGGCTTTCATGTGAAAATCATGTACGTAACATAACTTATCTGGATCCTTGTGTATTGATTGGGGTATGGGGGAATATAAATAGTCATGTGAACAATTCTAAAGTAGTATAGCCATGTGCGCCTCTTTAGTATATTCATGTACAAATCAAGCCGTTCACATATCGACTTTGTACTCTAAATTACTAGTCACTGGTAGCTCTCTACTTATAGTAGATATTTCTGTTATAGTTCTCTCTATTTACACCATGTACTTCTTTCAGTTTCACATATCGTACTCTCTTGCATGTTTATATTTTCTAATCTGTTATGATCTGCGTGAGATGTATTGTGCTCGCTTCCGTCCAGACTGGACCTGTTAAAAATTTTACAGAGGATGATGAGGAAACTGCACCCCCTTACTTGGAGCTTGCCTAGTTGACACTCGCGACCTGGACCCCTGGGGAGGTTCAAGCAGCTGCTAAGGACGATACCTTGCATAGTGTAGATAGCTTAGACTGTTCTTTCATTTCATGTTTAGTTGTTGTCCTTATTTTCAGAGTTGTATACTTAGAGATGTTCGGACTTGTAGTTGTTGAGACTTGTTATTTCATTCTGTTGTACCACAGTAGAGGATTTCTTTATCTATTTTCATCGTGCTATATTCTACCTTAGATTGTGATTGAGTTGTACATCTGTGTTGGACTCCTGTTGGAGAGTATTCATATTATGCTAGTTATAGTTCATGACCTAGAACAGCAATCTACCGTCGATACTGCGGCATAGGCTGGGCACTGTTCCGTACTCGTACCCTCACGGTGGGTGCAGGACGTGACACCTTTTTAGTGGTGGCCCATGCAGGTCGAGATTATATAGTGGTATTCGAACTAGAGTATCACTACAGCCTGCAGTAGGATGGATATTTTGAAGGTACTCAATCACACTAGAAAAAACTCTTAATCAGATTCCTTTTATCTAAATTTGCTGCTTATTGTCTCCCCTTGAATATAAACTGTACTTCTTGATTTTTTGCTTCATTCTAAGTAATTGCTTCTTGTTTTGATCTATCTTTATAATGGTTATGGAGACACGATCTCATCGCTCCGGTCCGGGGGTTACTATCGAGAGGCTGGCCACCTCTCGTCCTGTTCAACAGGGCCTCGAGACCGCAGCTTCTATTGTGCCGACTCCGGTTGGCATTTCTGTAACATTGGAGGTGCACCTCCATCTGTACAGAGACCTTTTTCTATTATTTTTGATTTCTCTCAGCAGCAGCGGTTCATGCAGCATCAACAGCAGACCAGGGGAACCAGCAGGGGCGAGCTATCGTCAGGACAGTCAAGGATACACAGACCATTGGAGATCTTGCTGCAGGTTCCGATCTTCTCGATTCTATTTCCACAATTGTCTCTTATAACTATCTTGAAATTCGATTCCATCTGCTCTTTGTTGACTGATCAATTTGTTCTGTTGTTCTTGTGTTATATTTGTTTTTCTTCTGAGAAAATCATATGGGCTAGGTCACCTCAATCATGGGATCTAGAATCTTTGATAGTCATGTTAGCTGGCATAGTGAGGACATATAGTCAGATTTTGGACGTATTTTTCGGGTGTGGGAATTTAAGGTTTTTGCCGTCGCATGCGGCAATGCGAAAATTTTAAATACCATGAACCTAGAGGTATGTACCTTAGTCAAGGACTCTGTGATTATCGTAGCATTGCTCACTAGCATGACGAAGACTCCGAGTAACATGATTTTGGACAGACGCTTATGATTATCAGATTGTATCTTGAAGGTTTTTGAACATCATACCCTTCTGTTGTTGTAAATAACTTAGGAGTAGGGATATTTAATTTATAAAGCTTATTCATATGTAGTTCTCTCATAAGTATAATCATATGATGACTTGTAGAGTGTCTGTACCCTAGAGATGATAGTTAGCATTGGTATTAGAATAGTAACCCATTGTAGATGATTTTCCGTTATTTATAATACCAACCAGTTTACATATAGGATGTTAGTATGCCTTACAGCCTTGATGATTGTTATTATTTTCCCTTACCTTTTTCCAGTGAGGCACCCATGATTAGAGCATGTCTTTGAGTATAGTTGTAGTTCACTTAAGACTAAGAGGTCTAAATATATAGATAGATTATAGATGATATTGGCATATGGGATATGGGTTAGTTGGCATCTATAGGCCATTGTTTTATAGGGTTATAGACATATTGCTTAGCCTATAGTCGGTTCAGATTTCTATTTTAGTTAAGTTCTCTTATGTTGAGTTCAGTCATGTTTGATCAACCTTTATAGGCAGTGTGCAGACCCTTTATTAGAGACCCTGTTCCCTCGGTTCATACTATTTTAAGTTGTTCACTGCACCCAACTTTCATTACCAACCATATTGCATCAAAGATTTTACTGGACCATTGTTCAGACCCCAATTATTGACTCACCAATATAACCATCAACCCCTTACCATATTCTGCATATCTGGAGAGTTAGTATCATGCATACTAGAGGTCTGCACTCACCACTTGGGACATTTTACTGTTCTGTCCTAATACACCCTACAGTATCTGACCCCTTCATTGGAGTGATAGGCATGTGGTAGGGAGTGTGTTTTAGTAGACCTTGAGTAGAGTTGAGGTGATGAGAGTTAATATATATATAGTTTGTATGTATATGTAATATATTTTGATTGGTACGTAGCCTGCACTCATTTGCAGTATACTGCCTATTGCATTCCCTGTACACCAGTTTGGTCCACTTTTTTCAGACTACTGCCCTGCATGTAGTTAGTTCAGCCAGATAGAGAGGAGAGGCCAGGTTGATCTAGAGGCATATTTCAGTCACTATGTAGGTTTCCTTTCACTTTGACTTTACGAGTGGACCCAAATGTCCTGTCTTTTAGCTTATAATTTTAGTCTCCTTAGCATCATTCCCTTTTGTCTAAACTGATGATTCAGACCATTCATCCTTAGTCTAGTTCTAAGCATTTGTTTCAGTCCCTTATAAGTTTAGTATACTTAAACCTTTGATGATCAGTTATATATATATATATATATATATATATATATATATATATATATATATATATATATATGATACACTTAGGGTGTACGAAATGGGTTGTTGTTCTTGAGATTATGTATATGTGGTATTTGGTATTTATGTGCTTAGAATATAGGTATTTAGTTATGGGTGACTTGATAGGATTTGGAAGGTTAAGAGCTAGCCTATTATAGAGTTTTCCTTTTGCTAATCTCTAGTCGCCAACACTTAGATAGCTAGCATAGGTAAAACCCTAAGAAGTTGACCAGTTGATGACCAAGTACTTGGATGTTGAGAAATTGACTAGTGGGTGACCCTTGACTATGTTTGACCTAGAAGGAGTACTACCATCTTAAATTTCGAGGACAAATTTTTTCTAAGGTGGGCAGACTTGTAACACCCAGTTTTCTAAATGAGGGTAATTTTGAAATTTTGTAATTTTAATCTTTTAATGATATTTAAATCATGATATGAACTTTTGGTGATTTTTGATTATTTTTAAATTATTTAAAACCATGACTTGTGATTTGATGCTTGCCAGTGTAACCCGAGAGACTGTCTGACCTAGAGCCCAACCATGGCATTAGGATAAATTTTTTTTACTTTTGAGCATGAGGGTATTTTTGTCATTTTGAATTTATTGAATTTAATATATATTTTATTGGAATTTAATATGATTATTGGAATGGTGAGATTTAAATATTATTTAATTAATTGCCTTGTGTTGTATTTAGCCCTAACCTAGATTGGACCTAAACTAGATTGGTCATAGCTAGTCTTAGTTTGTATGGTTAGTGTTAGTTAGTAATTATTAGTCTTGGTTAAGTCATGATTAGATAGAACAACTAGGTTGCAACTTGGCTAGAATAAAAAAAACCTAGCTTGAGGACCCTTGATTTAGCTAGATTGATTAATAGCCATTGATCATCCCAAAACCGTAGCCCTACAAACATGGCCGGCCACTAAGGCAACCCCTATAAAATCTTTCTCAAATAACACTTGCCTCTTTTGTTCATTCTCTCTATTTGCAAGAACAAGGTTTGTTCCTATAGAAACCCTTTCCTGTTTTAATCAATATAATTCCTTTTTCATTCAAAATTCTTCCATAGCGATCTAAATTACTTTCCCCTACTGTTCATGGAGGCCATTCTCAAATTTGGGACAATTTGGAGTTTGGGGTTAGCAAGAAGGATCCCCATTTTGAAGCTTTCTTTGGAGAAGAACACCAATAGGTAACTTCTCATTCTCTCCATGAAATTTCAGTTTCTAAGCATGGATAGGAAGCCCTAGGTGTCTTCTAACTGTAGGAATATGTTTTGCTAGGTTTTGTGTCCTTTACGTGTCTGTATCGGACACGTATCAGTGTGCATTCGTAGGTGTTCGACGAAATGCCACAGTAGGCATTTCGATCTTATTTTCTGATTTGGTTTGAATAGGTAATTAAGTTTTTAGGTCGCTTATAGGTTTCTAATGGACTGAACACATTTTGTGTCGTGTCGGGGTCATACTAAACCCGTGGACACGCCCCCGCGCGCACGCGGTTGGCTGCCCTGCTACCCGCATGTCCGTGTGGCCATCCTAGAGCTCGTAGACACGTGATATTGGACACGAAGCTAGGGGCAGTGTCTGACACGACACTCCCAAAGTCTCATGTCCAATGGTTTTGTGTCGTGTGTGCTAGGACACGTGTACGGGTTCTCTACTGTGCGTACACAGTAAAGTGTTGTGTTCGTACATGTTTTGGACACGTTTGTATCATATTGTGGACACGATATGGAGTGTACATCACGTGCACACATTGGATGTTAATTACCAACCCTTAGTCTATCATATTAATGTGTTGCATATTCGAATTTGAGATTCCCATTTGTCACTGATACATAGTTTCAGAATTCTTAATTCCTGATATTTAATTCCTGTTTCAACTGTTTAATTAATGTTTTAATTGTCATGATTAATTTGCCATTTTAATTCCTGAACATGTGTATTAGTTCATGTTAGTTTGATTTTCATGTTAAGATTTGCTTTGCATTGAGATTATGGGATTTCGACTTATGGTTTGGACTGTGCATGTGGACTGATACAGTCCTGGAGTTGAGTTCTGAATTTCCTTCCTTTTAAACTGAATTTGATTTCTATTGTTGATTCCAGTTTAAACCCAGAGATTCAGTTCCTATTTTAAACTTATCTTGAAGGTTACATTCCATGTTAAATTCCTGAACAATTGATTCACTGTTAACCTATTAATTGAACTGTCAAGTTAGTGAACTGTCAATCGATTTCCAGTTTTCCTTCAACTAATACCTGAGAATTGATTTCCATTCCTTTCCTTAAACTAAGTTTGATCTCCTTTCTTAGAACTAATTTTGAATGTTATTGGTACAATGGGATGAAAGGTTCCCAATGGATGTTTGGAACAGTGAATTAACAGTTTTGAAAATGCCATTTGCCATGTTCCTTTACTGTTATTGCATTTCCTGAATATCGGTTATTTTCTATTATTAGTTCATGTTAGTTTAGGATTCATTGGTAAGGGCTTCGAATTGGTGTTGGGATTTGATGTTAAACTGTCAAACTGATTTCCCATATTACACACTGTCCACACACTGATTTTACTGCCATGCTCCACACACACACACACCCACACATACATATGTTAACACTATATCACCTAACACTCTCATGACACCCTACTACACATACTATTGACTCATGTACACACACAGGAACACACTAATTTCCTATCCCTATATGACACTGTCTCCATACACTACACTATTTTCAGTTTTTGCAGTGCACCTAACACCACACTTTAATACCCTTTGTATCACACTGTTTTCAGGTTTTACACACTATTCCTATTTCCTATGTGACACTCACTATTAGCTAATCTTAGATTAACTCATGTACACACACACACACAAAAGTATCTACACTCTTTCAAATTCCTGAAATTCCATTACACATATACACTCAAGATTCACTCACTCTTCTGTTAACTCTTACACACACACCTTGACACAAATCCATGATTTCCAGTTTCCTATATCTCTATGTACATGCATATATATATATATATATATGTAGATATATATATATATAATATATATATATATATATATATATATATATATATATATATATATATATATTTTATATATATATATATATATATATATATATATATATATATATATATATATATATATTTTATATATATATATATATATATATATATATATATATATATATATATATATATATATATATCTATAGGTGATGCATATATTTTTATGTAGCCTATATATTTATAATGTGTGTTATGATATTAATTTAGATATATTAATATATGTGTATATGTGAATATGTGGTTGGACTATAGGTAATATAGCCTATGGTGTATACCTATGGCTCATTGCCTATGGGTGTGACTTGAATCCTAGTGAGTGTGTAGTTGACTTGTATAGTCTAGGAATGGTGTGTGCTTGCTAGAATAGGCTAGTTAGGCTTAGTGAGACTTGTTGGGCTTAGGTTGACCTAGTTGACCTAGTTTGACTAGTCTAGTTGACTAGAGTTGACCGAGAGTTGACTTTAGTCCAGTTTGACCCCAAACTTCATGTAGATGCATTGTAGCAGTCTGTTATATCATTTTAGACTTATAGTGACTTGTACTATTCTATAGGAGACAGACACCACTCCTCGAACGGTATGTTCTCTTCAGACATTCAGGATACCAGGCGAGTACATTCTCTGATCATTTCATAACTTGCTTAGAATCATATTCCTACTCTAGTTTACCTTATTTGATGCTGTCATGATATTATCACGGATTGGTACTATATGGATCTTTTCATGAGATGTTATCCTCCTCGGGAGCATCGGATACATCATGTCGTGTGTTTCATGTACATCGTGTATTCCTCGCTCTCATGTTATTCATGTTTCTCATGTGCTCATGCTCGTTCGTGCTCGCTCATGTACTCTCATGTGCTATCATGTTCGGTCATATTCTTATGTATCTCATGTATAACCTATATTTTATGTGCACTCAGTTATGAGCCCTCATGTAAATTTCATGTGCACCCATTTATGGGCTTTCATGTGAATTTTATGTGCACTCATTTATGAGCCCTCCCTCATGTATATTTCATGTGCACCCATTTATGAGCTTTCATGTGAAAATTATGCACGTAACATAACTTGTATGGATCCTTGTGTATTGATTGGGGTATGGGGGAGTATAAATAGTCATGTGAACAATTCCAAAGTAGTATAGCCATGTGCACCTCTTTAGTATATTCATTTGCAAATCAAGTCGTTCATATGTCGACTTTGTACTCTAAATCACTAGTCACTGGTAGCTCTCTACTTATAGTAGATATTTCTATCAGAGTTCTCTCTCTATTTACATCATGTACTTTTTTCAGTTTCACGTATCGTACTCTCTTGCATGTTTATATTTTCTAACCTGTTATGATCTGCGTGAGATGTATTGTGCTCGCTTTTGTCCTGACTGGACCTGTTGAAAATTTTACAGAGGATTATGAGGAACCCTGCACCCCTTACTTGGAGCTTGCCTAGTTGACACTCGCGACCTGGACCCCTGAGGAGGTTCAGGCAGCTGCTGAGGACGATACCTTGCATAGTATAGATAGCTTAGACTGTTCTTTCTTTTCATGTTTAGTTGTTGTCCTTATTTTTAGAGTTGTATATTTTAGAGATGTTGAGACATGTAGTTGTTGAGACTTGTTATTTCATTCTACTGTACCTCAGTAGAGGATTTCTTTATCTATTTCCATCGTGCTATATTCTACCTTAGATTGTTATTGAGTTGTACCTCTGTGTTGGACTCCTTTTAGAGAGTATTCATATTATGCTAGTTATAGTTCATGACCTAGAACAGCGTTCTACTGCCGATACTGCGGCATAGGCAGGGGGCTGTTACGTACTCGTACTCTCACGGTGGGTACGGGTCGTGACACTGTAGGTTGACGACTTTCATTATTACCTTGGAGATCAGGACCACGCTGTCTGGGACTTCTGTGGAAGGAAAGTCACCAAACTGAAGAGAGATCATGTTAGAAGATACGACCTTGTCTTCAGCTTCGAGGTTGATTACTTGGCTGTCGATAAGCTGTTGTATCTTCTTCTTCAGGACGATACAGTCTTTAGTGGAATGATGCACGTACCAATGATAGAGACAGTACTTGGGATCGTTGAGTTGGTTCGCCTCTGTAGGATGTCGTGGTGGAGGCAATGTCAGTTTATTATCCTTCGTTAATGTGTAAAAAATGGTAATGACATCGTCTTCGTCAAAGAAGAAGGTCTCCTTAGGCTTGTCGACGGCGCCCAGAGAATTGGAAGCTCTTTTGGAAGTGTTGACCTTTAGGACTTCTTTCCCTTTACCCCCACGGACAAGGATAGTTTGAGGATGCTTGCCCTTGTCTTCAGATTTGTGTATTTTCAACCCCAGTAATTTCAGATTAGGAACGTCATTTTCAGCAGCATCAGCGACCCAAATGAAAGTGGGCTATGTATCATACTTATGTATACCCAGACAGAACTTTACTATAGGAAGAAAGTTATGTCGACAAGTATCCATAAGCTCCGAGTCTTTTATACCGAAGGGCATCTTCAATGCTAACCGCCTAAAGCGTTCGATGAAAGCAACGACAGACTCAGTCCTCCTTTGCTTGGTCTCGATGAGGGTGGACATACTAACATTCATGCTGCTCTCATAAAATCTGTTGAGAAACAACCTCTCCAAGTCTTTAAAAGAGTTGATGCAACCGTCAGGAAGACTGCATAACCATTCGAAAGCTACCTCCTGCAAGGTGCTAATAAACAGCTTTGACAAGAACAGATCGTCCCTGGGTAGTTGTAGAGTCTGCGTGTTGAAGTATGTCATGTGTTGACGAGGAGAAGTCATCCCGTCAAATGAATTTAGTGTCAGCGGCTTGTAGTTAGGAGGGCAAGTTGCATTCTTCCATTCAGGAGGATAAGGTTGAGATATCCCCATCTTTTAAAGCTCGTCTTTGTGTGAGATGGTGTCGAAATGGGAGACCAGAGAATCAATTGCATCCTGTTGATTGAGCAGGTGTTGGGAAACGGTTGCTATACGCTTGTCGGGCGTCGTTGGTGAAGGACCACCCAAGCATTTGTAAGATTTGGAGAAGGCACAACGGAATGATACTCCTTTTGTAGTGAAGGAGGGTTATTGATATGAGCTGGACTAACGTGACCTGAGACGTTTTGTTGCGGTGGAGGAACAGCCGCAGCAGCTTGGACCACTATGATAGTGGTAAGCATATCAGTGATCTTGGCAAATACTATTTCAAAACCCTCTAGGCGTTTGCTGGTCTGATCACTATATTCTTCAGGTCTTTCTCCGTCCGCCATGTATGTAGATAACATGCAAGAATAAACAGAGGAAACAGTACAACTGGTGATGATACTGTCTGTTTCTGAGTTAACAAGTCCCTCATCTTCAGGTAGGGGAGGCAGATAGTCGCCGTCAGACTCGGAGAGATCATCATCCTCTGGGAGGCTACCCCCAGTGTGAAGGTTATCCACTTTAGACTCTGAGAGAATACTACCCCAGCTTGGGAGTCATCTTCATCTATACAGGATCTTGCCTTCGACCGAGTACCCATATAGACTCCTTCAGATGTGACAGCCTGCTGGCCATCTGTTGGCTGACTTCTTCTTCTCATTCTCACAAAACTGAGAGAGAAAGTTGGGTTCGTGGTCCACCGTCTTTGATTGGGGCTTCCATAAGGGGAACCCCATGAAGCCATGTTGGATAAAATACACAGCAGTTTTTCATCGTCAGAGAAATACAGCCGTCGGAACACGGACTATCTTTGAGTCACTCTCGTTGCTTTGGAGCAGCAACAGTTGATGACAATGCTGGTGCACAGATGTGCACTATGAATTGTTATGTCCTTTCTCGCTTTACGCTTATGATTTATCATGTCGCGTAAGTCAGCGGAAGAAAGTTTTGCCTTAAAACCCATGTCACATGCATCGCCGAGCTTTGCATGTGGGTTTGTAAGGAGAGTTACTGTATGCAGACTTAGTTCACATGCAGGGGCAACCCCCACAACTATGTTCTGTGATGTCCTTGATGACAGCCCCGTGCTATATGCATTGGGGCCTGTCTTTTTGCTGTGGGTGCATAGGCCTTGGAAACTGCCTTTAGGCATATGCTTCTTGGCAGCATGTCTGAGCTTCTTCGATGTGGGTGCATAGTATGGATCAGTGGAGCCTGGGCGTATAGCCTTAGGCGCATGACCCTGAATGCCCAATCTGTCGAAGGCAGAAGCCTTCTGATTAGAGTTATGCACCCACCTACCCCATTGGATGTATAGCTTTGGGCGCATTCTTGGTGGAGCAGCATGTTTTTCTTCCAGCTTCACTTTCTTCTTTTGTGAGCCTCGTTGGGTTTGCCCGGAGTGTCGCACACTCTGATTCTTGGCATCGTAGTATTTTTCTTTGCCAAGTCTCGGGCGTTGAACACTCTGTTGTTGGTTGTGCAAGAGAGAAATTGTTAGGCTAGTAGAGCCCGAAACGGTATGAGCCTTCTTCATTTGGGGAGTTTCTATGGCAGAGCAATGCGCCCATGTGATAGAGTCCTCCAGTTGTATATCTGCTATGACACTGGCAGGATATACATAGCGAGACTTCGGAAGCCAAGTCTTGCAAGACTTGTTTGGCTTCGCTAATTTTGAGGGAGTAGAGCCGTCCCTCGAGATCATCTCTTTGAACGCCTGCTGATCGAACTTTATGATCAGCATCCTCTGAGTGCTCTCCACTTTGTCGGTATAGGATTGTGTCACCACGTTCTCGTCAGAAGAAAAGGTAGTTTCCAGCAGAGTCGTCATTTTTGGGGACACACAAAAAGAAGAAAAAATGATGTCTTTTCTTTATTGGCACAAGGCACCACAAATCGAGTACGCCTGAGAGATCCTGCACTGAGGATCCCCGAGTACAAAAAAGAATTCTAGGGAATGGGATGATGGAGATCGAACGACAGTTGCTCCTTTACTCCGTTGACACTCCGATTACAAAAGTGGGAGAAAACCTAAGAAAATTGCTAACTCTCGGTTCACTTGCAAGAAATTAGCAATTTGGCTATTGAAAATGTTCTCCGTTCTCTGTTTTGAAGAGGGATGAGACCTATTTTTATAGTAGTTTTGTGCTGGAATGATGTTATGTGCCCACATAAAGAAATACACTGGTTTTCATGTAGGCGTATGGTCCTGCTTTTGGCACATAAGATGTAGGCGCATGCAGGCTGCGTGGTCGTGGGTTGATCGTGGTGCTGACATGGTCGCATGCTTCGGTACACGACTGCTCGTGGAGACTGACGTGGTCGTACGCTTCGGTGCATATTTTGATCATGGCTTTGACCGAGTCAGGGGATGTTCTGGCTTGGACGCATAGCCTAAAACAGGGCTATGTACCCTCCTTCTGGGTGAGCCTGTCTTGGGCGCATAGAACTTCACAGGGTAACTTGGGCGAATAGAGTTTCACAGGGTGACTTGGGCGCATAGAGTTTCACATGGTGACTTAGGTGCATATAAGTTTACTTGGGCGCATATGTCCTCATTGGCTTGGGCGCATAAGCCTTCTTCACTGAAATTTTCATGCTTCTATAATTGTTTCAGAACTGCATGTTCACTTTAGTACGGTTAGGTTACCTTATTGATGTCTTGTCACTTACTTTTATTTGTAGCATATTTTATATTCGGTGTTTTGGCATGTTCTTCCTGTATCTTGTTATGTCCCTCTGAGGACCTGGTGATCTCTCCAGGTGTGCACCTTTGTGATGTTTTGCAGGTGCTCTAGCCAAGGCTATGGTTTACTCACTTCATTCGAGATAGTTGTTCTTGGATCGTCGTTTGCTTCGCTCGGCAATTCCTTCATTATGTATTTCTTCTCTTTCATTAGTTGGTAGTGGATTTGTCTCCGCCCGACTACATTTATAAATAAAAAATTTCATAGTTGATTTATATTATTATTCCCTTATTTAGTTGATGAGATTTCGTTGTCTTGGTTTACTGTATTTTACAGCTTATGTATACATATGAGGTTTCCATTTATTGGAGTATACTTCGTACGGATGCAGTTGGCATGTCCACGTACTTAGTCCCAAGTATTTTGGGAATGGAGAGTTACAATATTTTTAAAGGATCTCTAGGACTTTTGTCCCACATATTATGGACCGGAAATAGATGATGGCTACATCCAGGAGCCTCCAGAGGAGCCTGTTCTCATAGAGGAGGCACCACCAGTAGTGACTTCGCTAGCTTAGCTATTAGTAATGGATTTGTTTCCAGCTTCTGAGACTTTGAGTTGTTATTAATTTAGACTGTATTGATGTTGAGATGGCTAGACTCTTAGACTGTTGATGTTGCTTTGAGATACCTATTCTAGACTTCACTTGTTTTCTCATTTCATATCATTATTATGCCATTTATCTTCCTTATAGTTTATTATGATTGAGTATGGATATTATTATAATATTGTCCTCCTTTTGGAGTTGAGATATCTTTGACAGGTTATGATGTATATTCATGAGATGTTGATAGTTAGTATTGTTGACCTAGACAACGTTCTATCGTCCATTCTCCGGTGTAGGCTGGACGTACCCATGTACTCATGTCCTTATTCCGGGTGTCGTTCGTATCATATTTTTATGGTGGCCCATGCAGGTCGAGGTCGCAACTAGTGTGATATCGTAAAGGTACTCAGACCTGGAGCACTATTACGAGCCTGCTTTAGGATATAGGTTATACGCTATAGTTGAGAGATACTGAATCACAACTAGGAAAGTTCCAATCTATTTGATTATCACTCCTAATTCTTTTTTATGTTGTTCTTCGAATTTAACTGTCCATCTTTGAAAAATCTTATCTTGTGCCATATTGACTTCCTTTGTTTGATCTGTCTTCAGGATGCTGTCGAAGACTAGATCCCACTGCCCTGGACCTGCAGTAGTTTCTAAGAGGTCTGCCACCTCTCGACCCCATCCTACACCAGCAGGAATTGTTTCTTTTACTTCTCCTGTCCATATGGGTGTTTCAGCTGCTTTTGGGGGTCCTCCTCCACCTATTCGGAGGACTGTTCATGTGGACTCAATGGGTCTTCCTCCGCCACCTCCAGAGCCAACTGAGATGATAAAGATGTTTGTGTTGTTCTGGGAGATGATGGAGGCTCAGAGGGTCCAGGATGAGGCACAACAACGACAGGTCGAGGTGATGCGCCAGGGTATCGAGAGCGCCCACCAATTGTCTCTAGCTGTAGTGGAGAAGGTGACACTCGTCAAACCTCATGTTGTTCAATGTTAGCCTGTCTAGCAGCAACCTAGGCCAAGTACTATAGTAGACAACAAGAGGATGTCGCATCGGGAGTTCAAGGATACCAAGGGGATACACTATGCTGATGCCTGGTGAAAGGATGTAGAGGCGATCCTGTATTTGGCTCAGATTCCTGAGCTTGCTGATCGAGGCAGCTTGCAGCGAGTTCCTCGATATTGCTCTTACTTGGTATCGCACAGTGCCCAGGCTCATCGTAACATAACTTACTTTGGAGGCTTTCAAAAGATTTTTCAAGGACGTGTTCTTTCTCGACGTAGCCTTGGAAGCTTTGGAGAGTCGATTTCATGATTTAGTCCAGGAGAGCAAATCGGTAGATGAGTATGCCGCTGAGTTTTGCCGCTTGAGCCATTTTATGGAGTGCATGGTTCGGGACCCAGAAGATCAAGCCTAGAAGTTTAGGAACAGTCTGATCAGGGAGGTCAGTTCACGCACTTCTGGGCGTCACACAACTACCTTTGAGGACATCTTCATGGATGCTTAGATTACTGAGGAAGACTTGGACCTCAGACCTAAGAGAGGAAGCAATATTTTGGGTGGTGCTAGTGGCAGTACGGGACCGACCAAGCATCCCTATATCTAGCAGAGATCGTTCCAACATCATCACCAGCAGCACTAGATGCCAGTTCATGCTCACGTCCAACAATTTCAAAGGCAGCCTCAGAAGCAGACATAATAGGCTCTTTTATCCTCTCTACAAGAAGTCAGGGCATGGATGGAATGTTTACAGTAAAAGGTTATGCGTATGTTTATTTTGTGGGTCGTCTGCACATCAGTTGCGAGATTGTCTTTTGGCTCCAGTTCGTCCAGCTAATGGGTAGTTTGGTTAGAGGGGACCGGCTGGACATATATGATACCACATCCGATGGGACCTCCACTTCAGATCCAACAACATTGATTTGCTCAGCACCAGCAGAGTGGTACACCTCTGGGTAGAGCATTTGCTATTACGGTCGAGGAGACCGAGCCCTTCGAAGATGTCGTTGCAGGTTCAGTTCTTCTTGATTCCTTTCCTGCCTTAGCATTATTCGACTCTGGTGCTACACATAGCTTTGTATTTGTTTCTTTTCCTCTTAGCCATTATATTGTTGTTGAACCTCTGGGTAGGACATGTAAGATCATGACCGGGGGAGGCATTATCTTGGTTAGTAATATTTGTAAGGGGCGGAGAGTTTATCTCGTAGCCGGGAATTGAGTGTGCATTTACTCGTAATGCCAATTCCGAGCTACGACAATGTACTCGGAATTGACTGGTTTTGTAGATGCCATGCTAGTATAGATTGCAGAGGAGGTAGAGTTTTATTCAGTCCACCTGGAGAGCCAAAGTTTGAGTTTGTCAGGAGAACTCCTGAGCATAATGATGGAATATTTTGTAGTGCTTTGGTAGAAGGAAAGGAGTTGCCACATAATGTAGCTAGGGATTCCCAGGACACTTAGTTTGGACTACGTATTTATAGATGGAAGTTTAGAAAATCTACGACATATTCTAACCCCTCATAGTGGAAACTAGGGTTCACGAATTATACCTGCAGCGGGAAAAAAGTAATAGTTCCTAGTAATCTCGAGCAGTCACGACCCCAAGTTCTTCTGCACGTATTTCTTTCTCAGCTTGGACGTCATGTGGGCGATGATCCCCCAACCTTTTCTTCTCCTTGGCAGCCCTCCCTTTTTCTCCTTACGTTAATCATGAATTTAGAGAAAGAGCTTCCTATTTGTGATGATAATATGATGGCCAGAGAATAGAGGATATATATAAGACTACGGCAGGGAGCATGAGGAAAAATTAGGGTTAAGTCTTCCAACGGATCTGGGTATCCCGTGTTCAGCCAGAACAAACAACCCAGGCCCATTAACAATAGCTTGGTCCACTAAAGAGCTATTGTTGCACTACCTTCCTAATCCCAAATTATGATTGTGGTCTTCTTTTATTATATGCTCGTTTGGCTCCCCGTATTAAGATATCGAATGTTCTTCGATCAAATTAAGTTACTGACAACTATATTGATCGACATCTTTTATCCTTAAGTAGTACCACTCAACATTATTTATCACGTCGGATATAATACACCTACGGGGTTTACATGACAATCCTTATGAGCTCCTTAAGGGGACATCATCAACCCAATGTATCGGGACACGGATTTATTTTATAATCAACAGCACATTATGCATACAATGTTATTACCCAATTCATAGAGGTTATTGACCCATAATGAATCTCACTCTTTTATGAGTCAAAGTAATGCACAATGCATATACGTGTTTGTTATTATATCCGGATTAAGAGCACAAGCATCCATAATAACAGAGATGTTTGTTCACTTATGTTGTCAGTACAAAAACAACAACCGCAAGTGGTCATGTTCAATACACACAAAGCGTACTAGTGTAAACCTATAGTCAAGATAGACTAATACTAGATTATACTACAACATTTCTAATGGATTATCCAAGTCCATCTAGGTTGTGAACTATTTATATATTCCATTGGAAACTGATAATATGATCTTCTCTATGACACAAAATACCATATTATCTACAATATATAATATTAGACACTTGCACTAATACTTGCAACAAATACAATATGCAAACATTTGCCCATATGATTCACATTCAAAATTTAAGGAAATAAAGTTAATACAAAAGTGATGCTTTTAGTATATAACCCTAACAATCTCCCACTTATACTCAAAGCATTGATTTTCAGTACACTGTTACAAATATCCTACTTATACTTAAAGCCATGCTGCTACACATCTGACTCTCATTCCCTCAACATGACTATCAAAAGCCATAGCTGGTAAGCTCTTTGTAAAGGGATCAGCTAGGTTGTCGGCTGATGCTATTATGATCACAACAACATTTTCTTTCTTTACGAAATCTCGTATCAGGTGGTGCTTGCGCTCAACGTATTTACCTATCTTACAGGCTCGTGGTTCCTTCGAGTTTGCAACTGCACTACTATTATCACAATAAAGTATAATAGCCTTGGCAAACTAGGTACCACATCCAAGTCCAAAAGGAAGTTTTTGAGCCAAACCGCTTCTTTGGCTGCCTCAGAGGCTGCCACATACTCGGCTTCCATGGTGGAATCAGTAATACATTTTTGCTTGATACTCATCCACACAATGGCTCTACCTTCCAAAATAAATACATAACCTGAGGTAGATTTCCTGGAATCCTTATCTGACTGAAAATCTGAGTCTGTATACCCCAAGGGAACTAAACTATATGCCTGGTAAACTAGCATATACTCTTTAGTCCTTTTTATGTACTTCAAAATAAGCTTTACGGCAGTCCAGTGCTCTTGTCTTCTGTTAGACTGATATCTGCTGACCATGCCAACGGCAAAGTAGATGTCCGATCTTGTACATAGCATTACATACATTAAGCTTCCTACTGTCGAAGCATAAGGATCTGCTTTTATGTTCTCTATCTCTTTAGGTGTCCTCGGACACTGCTCCTTTGATAGAGCAATTCCATGTCTAATAGGTAAGAAACCTTTTTTAGAATTTTGCATGCTAAAATGAGTTAGTACATTATCGATATTGGAAGCTTGGGACAAGCCCAACATCCTTTTCTTACGATATCGTAGAACTTTGATCCCAAGGATGTGACCTACTTCTCCCAAATCCTTTATATCAAACTGTTGTTAGGGTTATATACTAAAAGCATCACTTTTATAGTAACCTTATTTCCTTAAATTTTGAATGAGAATCATATGGGCAAATGTTTGCATATTGTATTTGTTGCAAGTGTTAATGCAAATGTCTGATATTCTATATTGTAGATAATATGGTGTGTGGTGTCACACAGAAGATCATATTATCAGTTTCCTATGGAGTATATAAATAGTTCACAACCTAGATGGACTTGGACAATCTATTGGAAAGGTTGTAGTGTAATCTGGTATTAGTCTATCTTGACTATAGGTTTACACTAGTACACTTTGTGTGTATTAAACAGGACCACTTGAGGTTGTTCTCTTTGTACTGACTACATAAGAGAACAAACACCTCTGTTATTATGGATGCTTGTAATCTTAATCCGGATATAATAACGGACATGTATATGCAATGTGCATTACTTTGACTCATAAAAGAGTGAGATTCATTATGGATCAACAACCTCTATGAATTAGGTAATAACATTGTATGTATGATGGGCTGTTGATTATAAATGGAATCCATGTCCCGATACATCAGGTTGATGATGTCCTCTTAAGGAGCTCATAAGGATTGCCATGTAAACCCTGCAGGTGGATTATATCCGACATGACAAATAAAGTTGAGCGGTACTACTTAAGGGTAAAAGATGTCGAATCAATATAGTTGTCAGTAACTTAATTTGATCGACCGACATACGATATCTTAACATGGGGAGCCAAACGAGCATATAATAAAATGAGCCCACAAACATAATTTGGGATTAGGGAGGTAGTGCAATAATAGCTCATTAGTGGACCGAGCTATTGTTAATGGGCCTGGATTGTGTGTTCGGGCTGAACACGGGATATCCAGATTCGTTAGGAGGCCTAACCCTAATTTCTCCTCATGGTTCCTGCCGTAGCCTATATATATCCTCTATTCTCTGGCCGCCAGATTACCGATTAGAAATCTAAAATTTTCTCTAAATTCGTGATTCACGTAAGGAGAGAAAGAGAGTGCTGCCAAGGAGAAGAAAAGGTTGGGAGATCGTCGCCCACACGACGTCCAACTCGAGGAAGTAATACGTACAGAAGATCTTGGGGTTGTCCGCTCGAGATTGCCAGGAATTACTTCTCTCCATTCCGCCGCAGGTATAATTCGTGAACCCTAGTTTCCGCCTATGAAGGGTTAGAACACGTATTAGATCTGTTTAACTTTCTATCGATCAATACGCACACCAAAAGAAGCGTCCTGGGAATCCCCAGTTCCATCAATTGGTATCAGAGCCACTTTAGATCTACGTATTGATTGATACGTCCATGTTGTCCAATAAAACCTGCGCTGTGTAATAGTCGGTAGATGTAGATCTGTTCTAACTCGATTTTACAGGCATCTTAGATCCAACTATTATGGTCCAATACATGTTTTTGATTGTGTTGTTTAAACCACGAACATGTCGTGGATGTTGTTTTTGCTGTGGATGTAATTAAAATCACGAGGGTTGATCGTGCTTATTATTTTAATTTTTCAATCTAGATTATGTGTGAACTCCTTCGGGAGACATAGGATTAATATAATTTTAATTATTTTTGATCAATCGTGATGGCAGTGGTGGTTGTTTCTGACGTCGGACGAGATGCTGGTTTTAAGCAGTCCAGAGGCAGACAGATGATTTTCGATGAAGGAATCAGCCAAAACCTAAAAAAAAATCTGCACAGCGCCAGATTTTGGATTCGGATTGTTGAGGACGGAGCAGCAAAGTTGACCATAATAGTTGGATATTTTCTCTTATTTTTGTCATTTTGTTTTTTCTGATTATGCATGTTTATTATTGTGTGGTTGTTTTTTTTTGAAAAACCAAGCCTACATTAATAATGGACAACATAGACATAATATCCACTAGTAGAAAAACCTTCATTGTTAAATAACTAAGTGGAAGAGGATTTTTATTTAGTATAAATCCTATGGTCTCCATTACTGGTTTGTAGGTGATGTAATTATACTTGCGTGTTGGCTTTAGTGATTTCCTCCATATCGGATGAGTATAATTATGGATCACCAGTACAAACTTCCTTAGGGATAATTGTAGAAAGTTACCTAGTATGTGTTCACTTCTCCATCTGAAAAAAACTAATTACAAGGTAATGGACTTAGTATTAAGTAATGGTATACACTTGGATACAAATAATGGTATCCTCCCCATCGGAGTCACTGCTATTATTTGTATGACCAGAGCAAGACCAGCATATTAATTTTATTTGTCATAAAGTTATATTGACATGATAGTAAAATTAATAAGAAAAACCTACTTGAACAAAGTTGAATTTGTATACGTCCACACTATCGTGGCATGCTAAATTCATGGTGTTCAAGGTGTTGGTAAATTTCGTATTATTGTTTTGAGGGAATCAGTATTTAGTTAATTCAAAAAGTTTTTGCCCTACATAATTTTATTTATGTGATTCTCAGGATTTCAAAAATGGGTTCTTTCAGTCCACTTATGGTGATTCTTAAAGAAAACAAACTTACTGGACCTAATTATATTGACTGGAAACGTAATTTGGATATTGTTCTGACTGCTGAGGAGTACAAATATGTACTTGTTGAGGAATGCCCACCTAAGCCTGATGCTGACTCTGATGAAGAGGTCAAAGAGGCTTATAAGAAGTGGATAAAGACAGATGAGATGGCGCGGTGTTACATTCTGGCATCTATGTCAAATGTACTGCAACATCAGCATCAGGCCATGGCCACTGCTTATGACATGATGTATAACCTCAAGGAACTCTTCGGATATCAGAGTAGAGCAGCTAGGCAGTTTGTTATGAAATGTTTGATGAATACAAAAATGGCTGAGGGTACACCAGTAAGGGATCATGTTCTCAAGATGATGGGTCATCTGAATGAGATGGAGATCCTTGGAGCTGAAATCGATAGGGAAACCCCGGTCGATATCATTCTCGGGACTCTGTCTAAAAGTTTTGACAATTTCTGCCTTAATTACAACATAAACAAAAGGTTGTATAGTTTGGCAGAACTTGCAAAAGAGCTACAGGATGCTGAATCTTTCTTTAGGCAGAGTGGTCATGTTTTTGTTTCTGAAAAGGCTTCTACTTCTAAGCCAAAAGGCGGTAAGAAGAAGAATAACATTCAGAAACAGGCAAACTCAGCAAAGAAGGGCATGGGACCTCAAGGTGCGATAAAAAAGCCGAAAGGCAAATGTTTCAAGTACAAAGGGTCAGGACATTGGAAGACTGATTGTCCACTTCTCAAACAAGGGAACAAAGAAGGTACATCTCATTTACTAGTAGTTGAAACATGTTTAGCGGTGTTATCTACGGCACCTGGTGTGTAGATACAGGAGCCACTAATCATGTCTGCAATACATTGCAGGGGTTCCAGAAAACCAGACGGCTCAGTGATGGAGATATATGCTTGTTCATGGGTGATGCAACAAAAGTATCGGTCGCTGGATTAGGAGATGTTACTTTATCCTTTGGTAGAAATAAGTCTTTGACATTAAGAGATTGTCTTTATGCACCTTCACTTAGAAGGAATTTAGTTTCTGTTTCTATGTTAGTTAAGGATGGATATTCAGTTTATTTTAATGACAATATTGTTATTAGAAAGAATAAACATTTTATCTGTTCTGGTGCATTGGTTGATAATTTGTATGTCATTAATCCTATTTCGCCCACAATGCAACTTATGGAAATGAATAATATGTCATCTAACTTAAATAAGAGAAAAGAACCTTCTTGTATGAACCAAACATATCTTTGGCACTTACGATTGGGGCATATTAACCTAAGAAGGATTCAAAGACTGGTTAAAGATGGACCTTTGAGTTCATTGGAAGTGGAGGCACTACCAGTCTGTGAATCCTGCTTGGAAGGTAAAATGACCAAAAGGCCTTTTACGGTAAAGGGGTATAGGGCCAAAGATGTGTTGGAATTGGTTCATTCTGATTTGTGTGGACCCATGACTATCCAAGCTAGAGGTGGCTTTGAATATTTTGTCACATTTATTGACGATTATTCAAGGTATGGATACATTTATTTGATGCGCCGTAAGTCTGAGTGCTTTAAGAAATTCAAAGAGTACAAGGCTGAAACGGAGAAACGTCATAGAAAATGTATCAAGTCATTACGATCAGATCGTGGTGGCGAGTACGTCTTTGGAGAGTTTAGGGATTATTTATCAGACGCTGGAATTGCATCCCAATTGACTGTACCTGGAACGCCCCAACAGAATGGTGTAGCCGAAAGAAGGAATAGAACTCTTATGGAGATGGTTAGATCAATGATGAGTTATTCGGATTTGCCAGATTCATTTTGGGGATATGCCTTAGAGACTGCAACTTATATTTTGAACTTGGTTCCTTCTAAGTCAGTACCTCTTACTCCCACAGAGCTGTGGATTGGGCGTAAGCCTAGTCTGAAACATGTTCGCATTTGGGGTAGTCCAGCACATGTGCTGAATGGGAAAACAGATAAATTGGAATCTCGTACAGAAGTACGCTTGTTTGTAGGCTATCCAAGAGGAATGAAATGAGGTTTATGTTATAGTCCTAATGATCAGAAGGTCATTGTTAGCACCAATGCCTGATTCTTAGAGGAAGACTATGTGATGAACCATAAACCCACAAGTAGAGTTGTTCTAGAAGAACTGAGACGTGAGACACCAAGTACTTCAGTACCAACAGTACAAGAGGATGAACCACAAATAACTACACAATGTGTCACAAATGGTACACCACAACCGATAGTGCCTCGTCGTAGTGGGAGGGTTGTGATACAACCTGATAGATATATGTTCTTGGAAGAGTCGTCAGACTTCGTCCCTGAGAAACAAGATTATGATCCCTGTACCTACAATAAAGCACTCCAAGATAAAGATGCAAAGTCTTGGCAAAAAGCAATGATATCTTAAATAGAATCTATGGATTCTAATCAGGTCTGAGAGCTTGTAGAACCACCCGTTGGTATAAAATTCATTGGATGCAAGTGGGTCTATAAGAGAAAAAGAGGATCAGACGGTAAGGTTGAAACCTTTAAAGCTCGGCTTGTAGCAAAAGGTTTTACTCAAAGAGAGGGTATCGATTATGAGAAAACATTTTCTCCTGTAGCCATGCTTAAGTCTATTCGGATTTTTTTATCTATTGCAACTCATCTCGATTATGAGATTTGGCAAATGGATGTCAAGACAGCTTTCCTTAATGGAAGTCTTGAGGAAGACATCTATATGAAGCAACTAGACGGGTTCATTGAAAAGGGCCAGGAGCATCTTGTTTGTAAGCTCAAAAAGTCCATTTATGGACTTAAGCAAACTTCCAGATCTTGGAACATCTGTTTTGATCAGGTGATAAAATCCTATAGATTTGATCAATGTCAGGATGAATCATGTATATACAGAAAGTGTGACGGAAACGTGGTTGTGTTCCTAGTACTTTATGTGGATGACATCTTGCTCATTGGAAACAATATGAAGGTATTATCTGAAGTAAGGGTATGGTTATCCAAACAGTTTGATATGAAGGACTTGGGAGAAGTAGGCCACATCCTTGGGATCAAAGTTCTACGAGATCGCAAGAAAAGGATGTTGGACTTATCCCAAGCTTCCTATATCGATACTGTACTAACTCGTTTTAGTATGCAAAATTCTAAGAAAGGTTTCTTACCTTTTAGACATGGAATTGCTCTATCAAAGGAGCAGTGTCCGAGGACACCTAAAGAGATAGAGAACATGAAGGCAGTTCCTTATGCTTCAGCAGTAGGAAGCTTAATATATGCAATGCTATGTACGAGACCAGACATCTGCTTTGCCGTAGGCATGGTCAACAGATATCAGTCTAACCCAGGACAAGAGTACTGGACTGTCGTAAAGCATATTTTGAAGTACCTGAAAAGGAGTAAAGAGTATATACTAGTTTACTAGGCAGATAGTTTAGTTCCCTTGGGGTATACAGACTCAGATTTTCAGTCAGATAGGGATTCCAGGAAATCTACCTTAGGTTATGTGTTTACTTTGGGAGGTGGAGCCATTGTGTGGAGGAGTATCAAGCAAAAATGTATTGCTGATTCCACCATGGAAGCCGAGTATGTTGCAGCCTCTGAGGCAGCCAAAGAAGCGGTTTGCCTCAGAAACTTTCTGTCGGACTTGGATATGGTACCTAGTTTGCCTAAGTCTATTACACTTTATTGTGATAATAGTGGTGTAGATGCAAACTCGAAGGAACCACGAGCCCATAAGACTGGCAAACACATTGAGCGCAAGTACCACCTGATACGAGATTTTGTAAAGAAAGGAAAAGTTGCTGTGATCAAGATAGCATCAGCCGACAACCTAGCTGATCCCTTTATAAAGTGCTTACCAGCTAAGGCTTTTGATAGTCATGTTGAGGGAATGGGAGTCAGATGTGTAGCAGCATGGCTTTAAGTATAAGTGGAAGATTTGTAACAGTATACTGAAAAGCAATGCTTTGAGTATAAGTGGGAGATTGTTAGGGTTATATACTAAAAGCATCACTTTGGTAGTAACATTTTTTCTTAAATTTTGAATGAGAATCATATGGGCAAATGTTTGCATATTGTATTTGTTACAAGTGTTAATGCAAATGTCTGATATTCTATATTGTAGATAATATGGTGTGTGGTGTCACACAGAAGATCATATTATCAGTTTCCTATGGAGTATATAAATAGTTCACAACCTAGATGGACTTGGACAATCTATTGGAAAGGTTGTAGTGTAATATGGTATTAGTCTATCTTGACTATAGGTTTACACTAGTACACTTTGTGTGTATTGAACAGGACCACTTGAGGTTGTTCTCTTTGTACTGACTACATAAGAGAACAAACACCTCTGTTATTATGGATGCTTGTACTCTTAATCCGGATATAATAACGGACATGTATATGCAATGTGTATTACTTTGACTCATAAAAGAGTGAGATTCATTATGGATCAACAACCTCAATGAATTGGGTAATAACATTGTATGTATGATAGGCTGTTGATTATAAATAGAATCCATGTCCCGATACATCGGGTTGATAATGTTCTCTTAAGGAGCTCATAAGGATTGTCATGTAAACCCTGCAGGTGGATTATATCCGATATGACAAATAAAGTTGAGCGGTACTACTTAAGGATGAAAGATGTCGAATCAATATAGTTGTCAGTAAATTAATTTGATCGACGGACATACGATATCCTAACATGGGGAGCCAAACGAGCATATAATAAAAGGAGCCCACAAACATAATTTGGGATTAGGGAGGTAGTGCAATAATAGCTCATTAGTGGACCGAGCTATTGTTAATGGGCCTGAATTGTGTGTTCGGACTGAACACGGGATATCCAGATCCGTTAGGAGGCCTAACCCTAATTTCTTCTTATGGTCCCTGCCGTAGCCTATATATATCCTCTATTCTCTGGCTGCCAGATTATCGATCAGAAATCTGAAATTTTCTCTAAATTCGTGATTCACGTAAGGAGAGAAAGAGAGTGCTGCCAAGAAGAAGAAAAGGTTGGGAGATCGTCGACCACTCGACGTCCAACTCGAGGAAGGAATACGTACAGAAGATCTTGGGGTTGTCCACTCGAGATTGCTAGGAATTACTTGTCTCCTTTCCGCCGCAGGTATAATTCGTGAACCCTAGTTTCCGCCTATGAAGGGTTAGAACACGTATTAGATCTGTTTAACTTTCTATCGATCAATACGCACACCAAAGGAAGCGTCCTGGGAATCCCCAGTTCCATCAACTGTTTGGATAACCATACCCTTACATCAGATAACACCATCACATTGTTTTCGATAAGCAAGATGTCATCTACGTAAAGTACTAGAAATACTACCACATTTCTGTCATACTTTCTGTATACACATGATTCATTCTGACATTGATAAAATCCATAGGATTTTAAAATCCATAGGATTTTATCACCTGATTAAAACATATGATCCAAGATCTGGAAGCTTGCTTAAGTCCATCAATAGACTTCTTAAGCTTACAAACAAGATGCTCTTCTCCCTTTTCAATGAACCCGTCTGGTTGCGTCATATAGATGTCTTCCTCAAGACTTCCATTAAGGAAAGTTGTCTTGACATCCATTTGCCAAATATCATAATCAAGATGAGCTGCAATAGATAAAAGAATCTGGATAGACTTAAGCATGGCTACTGGCAAAAAGGTTTTCTCATAATCGATACAATCTCTATGAGGAAAACCTTTTGAAATAAGCCGAGCTTTAAAGGTTTCAACCTTACGTCTGATCCACTTTTTCTCTTATAGACCCACTTACATCTAATGGCTTTTACACCAATGGGTGGTTCTACAAGCTCCCAAACCTGATTGGAATCCATATATTCTATTTCAGATATTATTGTTTTCTGTCAAGACTCATCATCTTTATGTTGGAGTGCTTCGTTGTAGGTACATGGATCATAATCTTGTTCCTCAGGAACGAAGTATGACGACCCAAGAACATATATCTATCAGGTTGTATCACAATCCTCCCACTACGACGAGGCACTATGGGTTGTGGTGTAACATTTGTGACTTATTGTACAGTTATTTGTGGTTCATCCTCATGTACTGTTGGTACTAAAGTACTTGGTGTCTTACCTCTCAGTTCTTCTAGAACAACTCTACTTGTGGGTTTATGGTTCATTACATAGTCTTCCTTTATGAATCGGGCATTGGTGCTAACAATGACCTTCTAATCCTTAAGACTATAAAATAAACCTCCTTTCGTTCCTCTTGGATAGCCTACAAACAAGCATACTTCTGTACGAGATTTCAACTTATCTGTTTTTTCATTCAGCACATGTTATGGACTACCCTAAATACGAACATGTTTCAGACTAGGCTTCCGTCCAATCCACAGCTCTACGGGAGTAAGAGGTACTGACTTAGAAGGAACCAAGTTCAAAATATAAGCTGTAGTCTCCTAGGCATATCCCCAAAATAAATCTGGTAAATCTGAATAACTCATCATTGATCTAACCATCTCCATAAGAGTTTTATTTCTTCTTTCGGCTACACCATTCTGCTGGAGCATTCCAGGTGCAGTCAATTGGGATGTAATTCCAGCCTCTAATAAATAATCCCTAAACTCTCCAAAGAGGTACTCGCGACTACGATCTGATCGTAGTGAATTAATACATTTTTCATGACATTTCTCCATTTCAGCCTTGTACGTTTTGAATTTCTCAAAGTACTCAGAGTTACGATGCATCAAATAAATGTATCCATACCTTGAATAATCGTCAATAAATATGGCAAAATATTCAAAGCCACCTCTAGCCTGGATAGTCATAGGTCCACACAAATCAGAATAAACCAATTCTAACACATCTTTGGCCCTATATCCCTTTGCCGTAAAAGGCCTTTTTGTCATTTTTCCTTCCAAGCAGGATTCACAGACTGGTAGTGCCTCCACTTCCAATGAACTCAAAGGTCCATCTTCAACCAGTCTTTGAATCCTTCTTAGGTTAATATGCCCCAAATGTAAGTGCCAAAGATATGTTTTGTTCATACAAGAAGGTTCTTTTCTCTTATTTAAGTTAGATGACATATTATTCATTTCCATAAGTTACATTGTGGGAAAAATATGATTAATGACATACATATTATCAACTAATGTACCAGAACAGATAAAATGTTTATTCTTTCTAATAACAAAATTGTCATTAAAATAAACTGAATATCCATCCTTAACTAACATAGAAACATAAATTAAATTCCTTCTAAGTGAAGGTGCATAAAGACAATCTCTCAATGTCAAAGACTTATTTCTACCAAAAGATAAAGTAACATCTCCTAATGCAACGAACGTTACTTTTGTAGCGTCACCCATGAACAAGCATATCTCTCCATCACTGAGATGCCTGGTTTTCTTGAACCCCAGCAATGTATTGCAGACATGATTAGTGGCTCATGTATCTACACACCAGGTGCCGGTAGATAACATCGCTAAATATGTTTCAACTACTAGTAAATGGATATACCTTCTTGGTTCCCTTGTTTGAGATGTGGACAGTCACTCTTCCAATGTCCTGACCATTTCCACTTGAAACATTTGTCTTTCAACTTTTTCACAGCGCCTTGAGGTCCCATGCCCTTTTTTGCTGAGTTTTCTTGTTTCTAAATGTTATTCTTCTTCGTACCTCCTTTTGGCTTAGAAGTAGAAGTCTTTTCAGAAACAAAAATGTGGCCAATCTGTCTTAAGAGAGATTCAGCATCCTGTAGCTCTTTTGCAAGTTCTGTCAAACTATACAACCTTTTGTTCATGTTGCAGTTAAGGCAAAAATGGTCAAAACTTTTAGGCAAAGTCCCGAGAATGATATCGACCTAGGATTTCCCATTGATTTCAGCTCCAAGGATTTCTATCTCATTCAGATGACCCATCATCTTGAGAACATGGTCCCTTACTGGCGTACCTTCAGTCATTTTTGTATTTATCAAACACTTCATAGCAAACTGCCTAGCCGCTCTACTCTGATGTCCGAAGATTTTCTTGAGGTTATACATCATGTCATAAGCTGTGGCCATGGCCTGATGCTGATATTGCAGTACATTTGACATAGATGACAAAATGTAACACCGTGCCATCTTATCTGCCTTTTTCTACTTCTTATAAGCCTCTTTCACCTCTTCATCAGAGTTAGCATCAGGCTTTGGTGGACATTCCTCAATAAGTACATATTTGTACTCCTCAACAGTCGAGACAATGTCAAAATTACGTTTCTAGTCAATATAATTAGGTCCAGTAAGTTTATTTTTTTTAAGAATCACCATAAGTGGACTGAAAGAACCTATTTTTGAAATCCTGAGAATCACATAAATAAAAATTATGTAGAAAATTTTTTTTTGAACAAAACAATAATAAGAAATTTATCAACACCTTGAACACCATAAATTTAGCAAGCCACGATAGTGTGGACGTATACAAATTCAACTTTGTTCAAGTAGATTTTTCTTATTAATTTTACTATCATGTCAACATAACTTTATGACAAATAAAATTAATATGTTGGTCTTACTCTGGTCATACAAATAATAGCAGTGACTCCGATGGACAGGATATCATTATTTGTATCTAAGTATTTACCATTACTTAATATTAAGTCCATTACCTTGTAATGAGTTCCTTCAGATGGAGAAGTGAACACATATTAGGTAACTTTCTATAATTATCCCTAAGGAAGTTTGTACTGGTGATCCATAATTATATTCATCCAATATGGAGGAAGGCACTAAAGCTAACACGCAAGTATAATTACATCACCTACAAACCAGTAATGGAGACCATAGGATTTATACTAAATAAATTTCCGCTCTCACTTAGTTATTAATAATGATGGTTTTTCTACTAGTTGATATTATGTCCATGTTGTTCATTATTAATGCAGGCTTAGTTTTTATAAAAAAAAAATCCATAGAATAATAAACATGCATAATCAGAAAAAGCAAAATGACAACAAACAGAAGACAAATATCCAACTATTATGGTCATCTTTCCAGCTCTGTCCTCAACTATCCGAATCCAAAATCTGGTACTACGCAAATCTATTCGAGGTTCGTCCGTCTGCCTTTGGTTGTCGATTCTTTCATCGAAAATCATCTGTCTGCCTCTGGACTGCTTAAAACCAGCATCTCGTCCGGTGTCAGAAACAGCCACCACCGCCATCACGATTGATCAAAAAATAATTAAAATTACATCAATCCTATGCCTCCCAAAGGAGTTCACACATAACCTAGATTGAAAGATTAAAATTATAAGCATGATCAACCCTCGTGATTTTAATTACATCCAGAACAACAACAACATCCACGACATATCCGTGGTTTAAAACAACACAAATAAAACATGCATTGGACCATAATAGTTGGATCTAAGATGCCTGCAAAACCGAGTTAGAACAGATCTACATCTACCGAGTGTTACACAACGCTAGTTTTATTAGACAACATGGATGTATCAATCAATTCGCAAATCCAAAGTGGCTCTGATACCAATTGATGGAACTAGGGATTCCCAGGACCGTTAGTTTGGTGTGCGTATTGATTGATGGAAGTTTAGAAGATCTAAGACGTATTCTAACCCCTCATTGCAGAAACTAGGGTTTACGAATTATACCTGTGGCGGGAAGAAGACAACAGTTCTTAGTAATCTTGAGTAGTCACGACCACAAGATCTTCAGCATGCATTCCTTCCTCGGGTTGGACGTCGTGTGCGCGACGATCTTTCAACCTTTTCTTCTCCTTGGCAGCCCTCTTTTTCTATCCCTACGTTAATCACGAATTTAGAGAAAGAGCTTCTTATTTCTGATGATAATATGATGGCCAAAGAATAGAAGATATATATAAGGCTACGACAGGGACTATGAGGAGAAATTAGGATTAGGTCTTCCAACGGATCTGGGTATCCCGTGTTCAGCCTGAACACACAACCCAGGTCCATTAACAACAGCTTGGTCCACTAAAGATCTATTGTTGCACTATCTTCCTAATCCCAAATGATTGTGGGCTCCTTTTATTATATGCTCGTTTGGCTCCCCATGTTAAGATATTGAATGTCCGTCGATCAAATTAATTTACTGACAACTATATTGATCGACATCTTTTATCCTTAAGTAGTATCACTCAACATTATTTGTCACGTCGGATATAATCCACCTGCAGGGTTTATATAACAATCTTTGTGACCTCCTTAAGGGGATATCATCAACCCGATGTATCGAGACATGGATTCCTTTTATAATCAACAACATATCATACGTACAATATTATTACACAATTTATAGAGGTTATTGACCCATAATGAATCTCACTCTTTTATGAGTCAAAGTAATGCACACTACATGTACATGTCTGTTATTATATTCGGATTAAGAGCACAAATATCCATAATAATAGAGGTTTTTGATTTTTTTATGTAGTCAGTACAAAAATAACAATCTCAAGTGGTCATGTTCAATACACACAAAGTGTACTAGTATAAACCTATAGTCAAAATAGACTAATACCATATTACACTACAACCTTTCCAATGGATTGTCCAAGTCCATCTAGGTTGTGAACTATTTATATATTCCATAGGAAACTGATAATATGATCTTCTGCGTGACAGCACACACCATATTATCTACAATATAAAATATTAGACACTTATATTAACACTTGAAACAAATACAATATGTAAACATTTGGCCATATGATTAACATTCAAAATTTAAGAAAAAAAAAGTTAATACAAAAGTGATGCTTTTAGTATATAACCCTAATACCACATCCATTAATAGCATAATTTTTGCATGTTTTCCAGAGAAGTTACCGAGATTGTCGATGATGAGTTCTTTCTAGACTTGGTACCATGAGTACTGCCAGTATTACAACATGTCTATAGGATCAACAATAGCGAGATGGCTGAATTGAAGAAGCAGGTAGATGAGCTGCAGGATAAAAGATTTATCAGATCCAGTTCTTCACCTTGGGGTGCCCATGTATTGTTTATACCGAAGAAGGTTGGATCGGTGTGCATGTGGATTGATTATAATGTATTGAACAACCTCACTATCAAGAAAAAAATACCCGTTGCCGAGAATTGATTATTGATTTGATCAGTTGAGCGGTACAAAGTTATTTTCCAAGATAGATCTGAAATCGGGTTACCACCAGGTGAAAGTGAAGGAGGGAGACATTCCGAAGACTACTTCTCGGACTCGGTATGCCCCGTATGTTCACTGTGATGTCGTTTGGATTGACTAATGCCCCGACGGTGTTCATGAACTTGATGAACATGGAGTTCCACCAGTACCTTAACAAGTTTGCGGTGGTGTTCATCGATGATATTTTGATCTAATCAAAGACGCTTGAGGAGCACGAAGAGCACCTGTATGGGAAGCCGTCGAAGTACGAGTTCTTTCTGGACAAAGAGGAGTTGTTAGGGCATGTTATGATAGGAGAGGGGATCTCGGTGGACCCGAATGAAATTGCTACAGTTGATTCTTGGTCCATACCAAGAACAGTTGCAGAGAATCGGAGTTTGTTGGGTCTGGAAGGCTACTATCGGAAGTTTGTACAGGACTTTTCCAGGATTGCAGAGCCAATGACCAGACTCACCTGTAAGCCCACATTTCCTGAATTACAAAATTTTGGTATTCCTGATATTTTAAAATTTTAGAAAATAATTATCTTTTATTTATTTTGAGGAATAATAATTTTCTTATTAATTTTTTCTTAAGGAAGAATATTTGTTTATTAAGGATTATGAGGAGAAAAGATTCTAGCAATTTAGTCACATGGTTAGATATTTAACTAACTAAGGATAACAACTAATCTAGAAGCTTCCCCAACTAATCCTAATAAACTCTATTATTCTCTAACAACCTCCTAACAAACTAACAAACTCTTGACCCCACTTTGTAAGAGAAGGAATGTTTTTGTAATAGAATTATTCTTTTTGTAATTTCTTAAATATCTCCTCTCAATCCTATATAAGGACCCACTCAGTTTTCTCTCTGCTAATTTTTCCTTTCTTAGAGAGTAGAGGCTCTGATCAAGTTTCCAACTCCCCTCTCCTTCACTTCTTCTTCCTCAAGAATTCCTCCACCTTAACCCTAATTCTGAGGATAGGCTATGGCGATCTCTTCTCGGCAGCGACTAGGAGACTTTCCCACCGGCGGCAGTGTGGAGACATTCGTCTCCGACGACTACGCGCCGACCTCCCCTGCGGTGCAACGGTTTCCCCGACAACGACGATGCGAGGATCTCCCTCTCCGGCGATCACTTCCAACATATCTGCTGATTCTGTCACCGCATGCTCATCGTCTTCCTTCATCGATGAATCTCCCGACTCTGTCTGTTCATCACCGGTCATCTCGTCGTAGATTGATGAGTCCTTCCTTGATCGATCCAATCCTCGGTGAGTTCTCAATCGATTCTTTCTATTATTTGTAAAAGTTAGGTTCGATCCTTCTAATTTTTCTCTCTTCTGATGGAAATGGTGGACCAGAACAATTTTGGCCCAGATTGTTCGACCATTGCCTGAATGAATCAAGTTGGCGTAACTATCGAAGACGGAGACGGGACTGGTGAGTTCTAAACCCTAATTCTTCCAAATTTAGTGATTGAATCGCAGGTTTTGGTTTCTTGATGATCAATCCATTCTTTGATCTTCTCTTGGTTGAAATTTTACTAGATTGATATAGTTTCGACTAGAAGACTTAATTGTGGGATCTGAAGTGTTTTAGGCCTGAAATCATTTGGTAAGGATCAATTGTAGTTTCTATGATTTTCTGGACTATTTTCTTTCACAAAATTTTGAAGGGATATATATGACACACTCAATTTTGGTTCCTCTGGTCTATCTTGAACCTGTTCAATATAATGTCCCAATAGGACTCGAACCGTAGTTGACATGAGGAGATAGTGTATGACGCTTTGGGATCGTATCTTTTCTCTAAACCGAGTCCAATTCTCTGCAGGTATAATGTTCTACCAAGTATGCGTTATAGAAATTTGTCTGGGGTGGATACATGATGCTGGGATAGGTGCAGCAGCGTATCGAAGGGTACTAGTGTCTGTACGAGTGTTGGCAAGGGAATGAATTTGGTTGTTGATTGGTTTGAATTCAAATCAATTATTAGCCTGCTATGTAAGTTTACTTGTTATTAAACTTGTTAGTCATTCGATGGATAGTTTGTAGGCTAATAAGATGGTTTGTGGTTAAGTTGCGTGGAATTGGATTTGTAGTAAACTTGGGTTGGGCCTGCAAACCGGTTATAAAGACCTGTGTATTTGTTATTGATCCAGAAATGTTTCTATCAAGTATAAATTGGTGTTGGGGTTAACCTGTAGACTATTTGGGCCGTGCCAATTTTGGTTTGGGAAGAATTGTGATGTAGCTTCTATTATGGCCAAAATTTAGATTTAATTTAGTCATTGAGTTTGGTTCTAGTAGATGAGTTTTCTTGTTTGTCCAAATAACGAGTTGGTTTATGAACTTAGGGAGTTAGGATTTGTACTAATAAGAGACTGGGGCCTAACAGACCTAATGTTATTGAGGAATTTTTTTTAATTATAATTTTAGTTTTATTAAGTGTCTATCGTAAAACCTATTTTAATAAGTAATATTTTGCTAAAATATTCATACTTAAATTGTTTATCTAATTTAGTAGTAATTCTTGGGTTCCTAACTACTATCTAAATAGTAATATATTATTTTCTTACTAATTTCTAAATATATATATAGTTAGTTCACTAGAAATTTTCTAACTAGTAATTAAGTTAGGTAATGACTAGAACCTAACCAACTTCTATATATTCTAGGAGGACCTAGACATCACTATCTCTCTATTCTCGATCTTCCTGAGGAAGATAAGTACTTCTATGATTTTGACTCATTTACTTCATGTCAAGTTCTTTTCATATTGGACACATTGTTATACGACTTGGTCCATATTCTGGTTCATGATCTTTTCTTGTATCTTGGGAAGGAAAAATACTACGTATATGTGACCAAAGTCAACATTAGGTATTGCATGATAGCTTAAGTCTCACACCTGTACCATTACGTTGTTCTTATGCAGGATCATTCTCCAGCCAGTCATATATTTTAGTAGTTATTTTAAATTCATATGTCATAGTCTTTTGATTATATGTTTTAGTCTGGTAGATTAAGCATTTACAGTTCATGTTCATCATGTTTCTTTACTTGTTCACATGATGTACTTGTTTCATTATTGTAGATTGTACTTTGATCTGCTCTTGACTGGATATGTTGCAGGTGAGCTTGAGGCCATATGTGATACCTACTATGGGCAGGAGCCCAGGACCATAGTTGAGAAAGATGACACCACTCATAACTTAAGAGTTGCTAACATTTAGACTAGTTCATTTAGTAGACTTTACTTTTGATGTTATATTGTGAGGGATTTGGATTAAACTATCACCTTTATATTATGTAATCGGATTTGTCTTCCATTTAGTATAAAAGGTGTAATAATGGATGGAACTTGTGTTAGAATATTGTGTTATATTCTGGGATGGATTAGATGTTGTGATGCAGCATTTATGATATTACTTGAGTTTCCTTGATACTTAGTATAGCTTACTACGTTGAGTCTCCAACGTAGGCTTGGCGTGTCCAATTCGTATCCGATTATTCCAGAGCGGGTCGTAACATCACCAGAAAGTTTGTGGAGTTTGTATGGTCCGAAAGGATCCAGACTGCCTTTGATGAGTTGAAGAAGAGGTTGACTACAGCTCCTGTTTTGACGTTGCCATCATGGGCCGGTGGATTCACTATCTATAGTGATGCCTCTTGAAAAGTATTGTGTTGTGTTCTTCAGCAGCATAAAAAAGTTTTTGCCAATGCTTCCAGGCAATTAGGTCCTCATGATAGGAATTACACCACCCATGATTTGGAGTTGGCAGCAGTCATATTTGCTTTAAAGATGTAGAAATACTTTCTATATGAAGAGCGTGTGATGATCTTTAAAGACTACAAAAGCTTGAAGTACGTGTTCACTCAGAAAGGCTAAACATTAGGTCGAGATGGTGGTTGGAGATGATGAAAGATTTTGATATTTTCTTATAGTATTACCCAGTAAAGGCCAACGTAGTCGTCGATGCCTTGAGCAGGTATCTGGTAGCTATGTACTTAACGATAGACCGTCACTTATTAGCATATCTGGAGAGCTTGGGTATCGAGATAGTAGTTCCTGGAATAGAGATGCAGATGTGGGGCTTGCAGATTTTTGTCAGAGTTGATGGAACGTTGAGGCACGGTACTAGATTGTGTGTGCCTAGTAGAGAGCTGCGAGAGAAGGTTTCTGCAGGAAGCACATCACACTCAGTACTCTATGCATCATGGAGCCAACAAGGTGTATAAAGATCTAAGAGAGCACGTGTGGTGGTATGGCATGAAGTGGGAAAACATCTGTAATATTTTGTCAACGATCCAGTCAGGAAAGGAACGAGTACATCTCATCTAGATATCTCAAGTAAGTGACAAAGACTATAAAGTAGTTATAGACAGTTAAATTGATGAACATGGAAAGTTTAGACAGGTAGTAAAGTAGAACAACGGTTTAAACAAGTCAGGAGAGCATGGCAACGGAGACTGTAAAAGTAAAACTAACTGAACTCGAATAGAGGTGATATAAGTCCAGATAATATAGCATAGACAAGTGTTATCCAGTGTGAGTCCTAAACATGATACTAACCAGTGTGTTCTGAAATACCAAGATCGACATGTAAACAATAGAGGGTAAATACAGCTCATCATACACTTGGCAAGTGTATGACTGCTATCATTCCAGATTAGACCAGATGGGGGTGATTCCAACATTTTTGGGACTGTTTACATGTCTACTCGAATATTTTCCCGCCCGACAAGTACAAGTGAATCCAGAAAATGACACAAAAATAAAATACAAGTCCAGCCAGAACATGATGATTCCAGTAGTGAGTCCACTAGGGTGATTCTAGAAATAGAGGCCAGATATGTAAAAAGGTGAGTGTCGCATGTAGTGGATCCAGAAATATCAATCCGTGTTGACAGAGAATCAATAGAACTAACTAGAACTGAAATACAATAATCATCAAATAAATGAAAGAACTTTCAGAGAATGTACTCGCCTAATACCCTGTGCGACTGATGAATACAAATGTCTAAACTGGGGTAACTGAGTCCTATTTAGAGCAATATAGGTTAAAATGTGTCTAATATGAATTAAAGGAAGTTTACAATGCATGCAATATGATTCTAGGTCAAAGTCAACTCTCGGTCAACTCTGGTCAACTATTCCAGTCAAACAAGGTCAAAGTCAACTCTGGTCAACCATTCTAGTCAAACTAGGTCAAACCTAAGTCAATTAGTCTAGGTTTAAGTCAGACTTAAGCTAATATGTCAATTTAAGCCAATTTTAGTCAATTCTAGGTCAAGTTTGACCTACAGTTGACTTTGATCAATTAACTAGCCAACATGCCTAATCTTGGCCTATAGATTATTTCTAAACTAAACTTACTAACCATAGGCTAAATAACCTAGATATCAAAACCTATACCAATATATATATATATATATATATATATATATATATATATATATATATATATATAAAAAAAAAATATATATATATATATATATATAAGGAAAGAGGGAAAAATATATGTAGCATGTGTGGGTGTGTTTGAAATGTGTATGTTGTGAAGTGGAAAGGGTTGGAAAACCCAAACTCAACTCTAATCTCATGATTTTGAAAGCAGTGGTATTTATGTATACCTATACTAATATACACATATATATATAACTTTAAACCCACAACTAAAAAACCCATATGTCAAATTCATATACATATAAACCAATTATATCTAATAGATATATAAAGACCAAACATCTCAGAAATTTGTGAATCAAAGAGAAATGAATGAATTCAACGATAACTAAGTATCAACACTAAAACCCAAGTATCTAACCTAACTAACATTCAAATATTCAAAATCGAAATCTAAACATCAACCTAGAAACCTATATGTCAATACCCAAACTCAATGTACATCTCAAAACTGGAATCCAACACCAATTCAAAACAAACTTCACCATGAATAAACCTATCTCTATTCAGAATCTCAGAAAGTGAGATTCAAACTCATGTGAATAGATTTAAAGAAAACCAAGTGTCAAAATAACCTACACTCAAAACTCAACATAACTCATAACCCAACCCAACTACAATATGTGAATCTCAAACTGAAATCAAGCCCAACAGATCTAACTCTAAAATAGAAAATCAACCTAACTAATGAGATTCAAATCAAAACTTAAAAATCAGATTAAGTATCAAGTTCAAAACCGAAAATCCCACACACAAGACCCCAATTTAACAACTCATAACCCAACACAAATCTAAACCATACAAAACTGTGAAAATAGGAAGGGTGAGTGTCCACACTAGGGTTTCAACATAGGAGAGGGTCTTGCTCGTGTCCACACAATGTCCAATTCGTGTCAAACAGTGTCAAAACTGTGCGTGTCAGAAACAGTAAAGTGTGCGTGTGTGTGGGGTATGTCGAGCAACCCAGAGACTCGTGTGTCCAACGAGAAGCCTTGTGCTCATGACAGGGGGTAGCTAGTGTGTCAGATTACATGTCCAGGTGAATACAATGTGTCCAAGTCGTGCCGTGTCACGTGTCCACACGCGTATCAGAACCGAGCTGCCTGTGCGCGTGCGTACGGCTTCGTGGGGACGTGTCGGCCTACCTATGACACGACACACATGTTCACATGTCATGTGCTCGTGTCCAAAGGTAGACTAGGTATAGGGCTAGGTGTTGGACACCCTGCCTTGAGTCCTCGTGTCCGAGTTATAAGTGCATTTTAGGGCTCAAATTCGTGTATGTGCACAGCAGGCCGAGATCCATGCGGGCTCGATAACTTCGTGCACACTCAACGAATCCTCGTAAAATTTCACGAGCACATGGGCAGAGGTAGCCCCCATGTGTCCACAAAATTTTATGGTAAACCATGTCGTATCCATCATGTTATGATACTAAGGATGCAGGACAGTGTACGGGCTGTGCACGGGACCTCGTGCTACGTCACCGTGTCCTGTTTGGACACGAAAATAGTGTCTAAAAATAATAAATATATGTTTTGGAATCCGCCTGTATAGGGCTACAAGTATATGAAATTAGTTTTGAAAAATAACAACTTTTATTTTTAAGAGGCATTTCATCAAGCACATGTTAACATACATCGACACACATCCGATACATATATTAAACGGACCCAAAATCTAACCAAACTACATCTACAGGTCTAGGTACCTAGATGCATGCTTCTATGAAGAAAAATCAGGATTTAAAGGAGTTTAAAAGCGTTTACCTATTGAGAGTCGAAATCTCAATGCAAAAAGCCTCTAAACATCCCGACGTCGATTTCTACGGTCCAAAGCCTTCGATTCCTTGCTAGCAATCGTCCAGCAGGTTCTCCTCCTCCCAATGATCGAAACATAATTCGTTTGTTCTGATTTGGATGAGAATTGGAGAATGGAGGCTACTTTGAGGAAGGTGGCAAATTCTAGGGTTTGTAAAAAGCTTGGTAGCTACGAAAGATAGACATATAGGGGGGACTGCTTGGCTGGCCAAAGCTGCTGTTAGAGTTAGGTTAGGGTTTAGGTATGGGCCATAATTAATCTTAAGTCCATTAGGAAGCCCTTTTAGCAAAAGCCCAAAAAGCTATTAATGAGGCAGAAAATGAATTTAAAAGTTTCCTAATTAGGACTAAAGCTTAAATTCAATTCTAAAATGCTAGTTAAGTCTCTAATCACATGGTTAGTCTCTAATCATGGTTAGCTAAGGTTAAACCAACTACTAACACAAAAGCACCAATTAAAATATTAACAAAAATTCAAAAATCACACAATTACAAAAATACCCCTAAGCTTGAAAAGTGGTAATGACAAATCTACCCCTTTAGAAAAATTTTGTCCGTGAAATTTGTGTTGATCGTACTCCATCTAGGTCAAACCCCCGACAATCAAGGTCAAAAAAATAACATACAATTCATAGTCCTACTGGTCGTGATTTCACAGTCTCGAACAAGTTTATTATACTATCTAGCATATCACAAGAATATCTTGACAGGTACTAATCAAATCATATATCAAGATGGGGAAGAAGAATAGGAAAGACAGACCAAACAAGTGGTCAATAACGAAGCAAGGATGATATCATCAAAGAGGACAGGTATGAAATAGATTAATTAGATTTGAACGAGTGTCAGTAGATTCAAATCCATAGAAATTTCCTAGTTGTGATTGAGTACCTCTCCGCTAAAGTCTATTCCTTAATTCCTATTGCAGGCTCACAGTAGTACAACTAGTCGTTGTACTACCACGATATCGTACTAATGCGACTCTCGACCTACATGGACCACCACTAAAAATGTGTCACGATCCACACCCAGTGTAAGGGTACAAGTGCGTAACAACGCCCAGCCTACGCCGTAGAATTGGCGGTAGAACGCTGTACTAGGTCACTATCTAACAACTCACACAAATATATAATATACCTGTCATAATCTCAACTTCGAATGGAGGACAAGTATAGATATAGTAAAACTCAATCACAGTCTAAGCACGATAAGATAACACAGAAGTCTATAACTAAAATATTAAACAACAATAAAATATAAACTACTAAATAATAATATCTCCAACAAATCTCAAACAAGTCAATATCTCAAGTTATTACAATTCAAGTTCTAAACATGAAAACTAAACCAAGTCTACTAACTAGTCTCCCGATCACTCCTGAGAGTCGGAGCCCAAAGTAGCTAAGCCATCTCCTGGTCCATAGTAAGTAGGGCAAGTGTCCTCGGGGCAAACATCTATAATATTTTGTCAACGATCTAGTCAGAAAATGAACGAGCACATCTCATCTAGAAATCTCAAGTAAGTGATAAAGACTATAAAACAGTTATAGACAATTATATTGATGAACATGGTAAGTTTAGACAGGTAGTAATATTGAAAAACAGTTTAAACAAGTAAGGAGAGCATGGCAATGAAGACTGTAAAAGTAAAACTAACTGAACTCGAATAGAGGTGATATAAGTCCAGATAATATAACATAGACAACTGTGATCCAATGTGAGTCCTAAACATGATACTGACCAGTGTGTTTTGAAATACTGAGATCAACATGTAAACAATAGGGGGTAAACACAGTTCATCATACAATTGGCAAGTGTGTGGCTGCTGTCATTCCAGCTTAGACCAGATGGGATGATTCCAACATTTTTTGGACTGTTTACATGTCTACTCGAATATTTCTCCACCCGACAAGTGCAAGTGAATCCTGAAAACAACACAAAAATAAAGTACAAGTCCAGCCAGAACCTGATGATGCCAGTAGTGAGTCCAGTAGGGTGATTCCAGAAATAGAGGCCAGACATGTAAAAAAATGAGTGTCTCATGTAGTGGATCCAGAAATATCAATCCGTATTGACATAGAATCAATAGAACTAACTAGAATTGAAATACAATAATCATCAAATAAATGAAAGAACTATCAGAGAATGTACTCGCCTGATACCATGTGCGACTGATAAATACAGATGTCTGAACTAGAGTAACTGAATCCTATTTAGAGAAATATAGATTAAAATGTCTCTAATACGAATTAATAGAATTTTACAATGCATTCTATATGATTCTAGGTCATTCTAGGTCAAAGTCAACTCTTGGTCAACTCTGGTCAACTATTCTAGTCAAACTAGGTCAAAGTCAACTCTGGTAAACCATTCTTGTCAAACTAGGTCAAACCTAAGTCAACTAGTCAATTAGTCTAGGTTTACGTCAGACTTAAGCTAATATGTCTATTTAAGCCTATTTGAGTCAATTATAGGTCAAGTTTGACCTACAGTTGACTTTGGTCAACTTGGTCAACTAACTAGTCAACTATGCCTAATCTAGGCTTATAGATTATTTCCAAACTAAACTTACTAACCATAGGCTAAATAACCCAGATATCAAAACATATACCAATTTATATGTCACGACCCGCACCTACTGTGAGGGTACGAGCACGTAACAACGCCCAGCCTACGTCGCATTGTCGGCGGTAGAACGCTATTCTAGGTCACTATCTAACCAACAAATCACGCAATTATATAATATACTCGTCAAAATCTCAACTCCGAACGGAGGACAAGTATAGATATAATATAATCTCAATCACAGTCTAAGCACGATATGATAACACAGAAGATTATAACTAAGACTAAATATTAGTAATAAAACCAACTACTAAATAATATAATCTCAGATAATCTCAAACAACATATCTCAACTTATTTACAACTCAAGTTCTAAAGCATGAAAACTAAAACAAGACAACTAGCTCCCGATCACTCCTGAGTGTCGGGGCCAAAGGTAGCTAAGCCGTCTCCTGGTCCATAATAAGTAGGGCAAGTGTCCTCGGGACAATCATCTATAAAATTTTCAACAGGTCCAGTCAGGACAGGAATGAGTACATCTCATCTAGAAAACCCAAGTAAATGACAGAGAACTATAAAGCAGTTATAGACAGTTGTATTGATGAACATGGCAGTTTATATTCAGATGATGGTAAAGAAAGACAGATAAAGTGCAAGGAAAGTAAGTAACTAAACAAGAGAAGAATCATGGCAATAAAGACTGTAAAGTAGAAGCTAGCTGAACCAGGGTAACATGATATAAGTCCAGACAATAAATGTAGACAAGTGTAACTCCAATGTAAGTCCAGTACAAGACGAATCTAATACAAGATGAATCCAGTACGAGACGATTCCAGTCATAGTGATCAATGATTCCAGGGTGAGTCCAGCCTATACTCTAACAGTGTGTTTTAAAATATCGGGATCAACATGTGAAAGGCTGTAGGTAATACGGCACACCGCACACTCGGCCAAGTGTGGGATGGCTATCATTCCAGTATAATTCCAAGGGAGTGGTTCCAGTATTTGGGTATGTTCACATGCCTATTCTAATATTTCCCCGCCCAGCAAGTACAAGTAAATCCATAACCCGACACGAAAATAGGTATAAATCCAGCCAGTACGCGAATGGTTCCAGTAAATGATTCCAGGGTGGTTCCAGAAATAGTGGCCAGACACGAATAAGTGAGTGTCGCATGAAATGGATCCAGTAATATCAAATCGTGTTTGTAATATAGAATCAAATAAAACTAGCTACAACTGAAGTACAGTAAACGACAAGTAAATGGAAGAACTATCAGAGAATGTACTCGTCTGCTACTCTGAAAAGAGTAGTGTAATATCAGATGTCTGCACCGGAGTCACAATGTCCTAAACAGAGTAATATAGGTTATGACATGTAAAATATAAGAAAAATGAAAGACACAATGCAGTCTACATGATTTCTGGGTCATCCTAGGCCAAAACCAACTCTAAAGTCAACCTTAGTCAACCTTTAGTCAACTAAGAGTCAAAGTCCACTATATAGGGTCAATCAAGGTCAATAGTCAACATTGGTCAATTTGGTCTAAGAGTCCATGTCTAGGTATTGGTTAACTAGGATACAAGGCTAATCTCCTAATTCCTAACAATGCCATAACATTTATCCTAACATCCTCTACAATGATACATACATATATTATAATGCCCGTATTTTAGAATACATATTTTAATTAGGCATATATGTATTTTGGACCTGTAATTTATTTTTTCAGATTATGACCTGTAATTGTGTTTTGGCTGAACTTACGGATTTTTGGTTTTCTCGTAAAACGGGTCTTGGACCTGGCTTGGTTTTATTTTGTGGAGAAGGAATTGGTTTGGTTTGATTTAGTATGCATTGGAACACCTTAACCTATACTCCACCCTCATTCCACCACAACCCACCCTCATTAAAATCCCCACCAACCATTCTCTCTCCTCATTACTTCCCTCATTAAATTTTAATTTCTTTTTTCTTCTTCCTTCCTCCACACAACAGCCAACACCATAGGCAAGTGCACCTTGCCACCACATAAGGACCCAATTTTATTTGTCCATTAGCTAGATTAGGCCATGGTGAACAACATTAGAACTTGGTATTTTGTGATTTGGAGCTTCCATTTTTCTAGATCTAAGTTTTTACCATTTTTGGATTTTCTTGGTTTTGATCTATTAAACTTAGATTTTTTTTTCTTGTTTTGAGGCTTCCATGTGGAAAAGAATTCAATTTTACACAAGTTAGAACCTTGGAAATCCAAATTTTGTTTTGATTTGGCCAAGTTATGAAGGTTTGAAATCTAGGGTTCTTGGAGTCTTCCTCTAGGCCTGATGGAGAAGATGACCCTCGGCCTGCGCTCTTTAGCGCATGATCGGACTGCGCAACTCCTCGGCCCGTGCTTTGCGCTGGGCTGACTTGCGCTGGCGCTTCTTAGCCCAGCGCCTTCCTCCCCTTGGCGCACTTGAACGCTGCGCCGCTCATCCCCTGTGCAAGCCGACCCCAGCGCACCTGACTGCTGCGCAGCTCGCTCTCAGCTCAGCTCGGCTTAGCTCCAGCGCAATCCAACCCTAGCGCAGCTCACCCCAGTGCGCTTGACTTCAGCACAACCCGCTCCCAGCGCAAGCCAACTTCGGCGTAACCCGACCCAGCGCAGTCCATCCCCTGCGCAGTTTATCCCCTGCGAAGTCCATTCCCCCTGCGCAATCTGATCCCCTGCGCAACCTACTTGCCCATGATGGTTTGGTTTTATTTCTTGGACTTGGCTTCTCTTTTGTGGATTAGAGTTTTGAGATGTTGTTCCACAAAATATGACTGTCTCGACCCAACACGACCTGGCACGGTTTTTGGTGTTTTGCTTATGACTAGCACAGTTTTTCGTGATTTCTATGAAGTATGATTCTAGTACTTTCTGATCTTCTTGATAGTGACCCGATGGGGGTGCGCTCTTAACTTGTGACCTGTAATTCATGATTAATCTTGATAACTGGATAACTTGATAGTGGCTCGTGGCGGTGCACTCCTGACTTGTAACTTGTAACTTGACTTGACTTGTTGACTAACTTGACTTGTATATTCAACTCTGACCCCGTGGGTGTTCATTCTTGCTGCTTTGTGCAATCCACCTATCTTGTCTTGTATCATGTTTAGGACGTGACTCCCTGGTTACCACGGTCAGGGATTCGTACTGAATATGTATTAGGCTAATGAATAGATCAAACTATAGTTCATGGAGAATTTTCAGTCACAGGCAATCTCGTTATCTGGGCGCTTTTAAACGTACTTGTAGCCTGCCGACGAATAGGGCACATTTCCAGCACACTGTCATGTGTTGCACCCTCTAAGTCACCTAAGGGTATATCGTCTCCTGGGTGATGAACCCAACCATACTCTCAACCCGCGGAAGGATAACTAGATAGTCTGCAGGGCTTGGGACTGGAAATTTCTCATTTGTATCTTGTTAATAATTAGGCTTGTGATAACCCTAGTTAGTTAAGTAGTAAGCCATAGTAACTGCTTGGCCGTTTGTGAATGGATGGTATCCAGCCTGGTCTAAGTCTCGTCTAAGTCCCTGTACTTGGTACTCCTGTACATGATTGTTTTACTTATCTTTAATAATAAATGGGTAGAGACAAGGCGCTATTCAGGCGAAGGATTACAACCCCGGTCCTTGTTTGGTTTACGGGTTGTAACCTGGCTCCCGGAACGGTTCCACGTCCCTAGTCGTTCATTGTCCTGCTGTACTCTTTATTACTTGTACTTTTCTTCCATTTTCTTATGTTCTGATATGCTGGCTTTTGTTCTTATTTTGTGGCCTTCTTTATGGCACTTGCTCTTTCTGGGGTTTGACCCAGCTGGTTTTGTGTGGCCAGATTTTGGAGCAGCACCCGAGGATCTACCGAACTTCCAGCCCAATGGTGGCGACTAGAAGGAACCCGGGCTACGAGCGGGTTTTCCATTTTGTTTCACCCACTACGTTATAAATTTATTCTTTTGAGGCGTTTAGCCGACGAGCACCTGTTAGCTCGATGCATCTTTACTTACTGTCTGCCTACGGGTTGTAACATGATTAACAAATCCTAGGGTTGATCATGTATGACTTAACTCTTGCTAGTCGTCGTATTTTGTATGACTAGCTTCATGATCAGCTGAATATGTAATATTTGGGATGCCTTTTATTGTATATTTGGTGGTCTAACATCTTGTAATTATATTACTTGCTTGAGATTGAGACAATAGGCTTGACCTTAAGAGACCGTTGGCTTGTAGTAAACCCTTATATCTAGACAGCCGTGACTGTATAGCGAGGTAGATTCTATTTTATTATACGTAGCTAGCTATGTACGCCCCCGCTCTCTAGTATTCTGGTTCTGGGGCGTGACATGGTTTAAGTGGTGGCCCATGCAGGTCTTGGCATTCAAGATATGTGAGGGTTTACCGGATAGATATCTCAATCAGTACTCGTCCTTGATCTCCGTTCATATCCTCTGAATCTCTGGATTCTTGCCCTGATCATGTGCTTGTATCGTTGATCTGTCCTGGTCCTTCCTTATTGTTTCCCTGTGTCGTCTTCTTCAGCGGCACTGTACCTGACCCCGCCGATCAGCAAGGTGGAGCACTTCCCGTGGACCAGCCGCAACTTGGAGATCAAGCCCAGCATTCCGGAGTAGCCTCCAGAGTTGTACCTACCGGAGGAGAACCACCAATCCGGCCCGTCCATCCTGCAGAGCCTGACGATGGCACCTTGGTAGGTCTCATCAGGATCTTGATAGCTTCCCAGGATCGTAGAGGAGACGCCTTGCACCAGGTAGTGGCAGATGCTGACCAGAGGCGGTCATCCAGGGAACAGCGCGGCCAACAGCTTCAAGCGCTTGAACCCTCCATTCTTCGACGACAGCGAAGATGCGATTACCGCGGACGCTTGGCTTCAGGATACCGAGGTGGTTCTGGAAGCAGCTAGAATACCTGAGAATGAGAAGGTGGCGGTGGTACGCCTACAGTTGCTGGACTTAGCTCGCAGTTGGTGGACGGCGCAGGCCGTGGGATTAGCGGCGCCGGTTACTTGGGCGGTGTTTCGAGAAAGGTTTCAGACGAAGTATTTCGATGCTGTAGCTCGGTACGACCTACAGACAAGATTTACCAACTTGAAGCAAGGAGGCAGATCGGTCGACGGTTATGCATCTGAGTTTTCTAGACTCAGTAGGTTTGTCCCCACCTTGGTGGCGACCGAGTTTGATAGGGCCCAGCGGTTCCAGCAGGACTGCATTTGGAGATCTTGTTGGCAGTCGAGCAGTTCGAGCACCAGACGTTCGATGCATTATTAAGGGCAGCTAGGAGGCACGAGTACACCTCCCAGAGGATCGTGGATAGGACTAGAGGCAGGAAGCGATCCCACAACCAGATGCACCAATCATCAGCTCCAGCCCCGACAGCAAGAGGTTTGACCATTGGAACTCCAAGGCGGGCGGCCTCAGTGACGTCGGTTCAACATTCGACCCCGACGTACCCGCAGCAGCAGAAGCAGACTTCCGCAATAGGATGTTCTTATTGCGGGAAGCCAGGGCACGTGGTGGCAGATTGTCGCAGGACACATGGATTGTGCCTGGCTTGTGGAGCGGCAGATCACAAGATAGAAGCCTGCCCGAATAGGGGTAGTTCGTCCTCTTCCAACCTAACCAGTTCATCGGTTAGGGGACCAGCACCAATGCAGCAGCAGCAGTACACGAGGCCCTTGTTGTCTCAGGCCCAAGCATTTCAGCAGCAGAACCAGCAGCAGTACGCCCAGACTCAAGTGCAGAGCAGGCAGAGAGGTTTCCAGTAGAGGGGACCTGCAGCCAGAGGACAAGGTCAGGCAATGATGATGACTATGGAAGAAGAAGTTGCACCAGGTGAGGTAGTGGTAGGTACTATTCTCGTCAACTCCTCTCCAGCATTGGTATTATTTGATTCTGGTGCATCACATTCATTCATGTCTGTACGATTTGCGACACGGATAGGATTGGAGCCCGAGTCATTATCAGTGAGGCTCAATATACTTACTGGTAATGGTCTTGTGGGAGTAGATCGAGTGTTTTCCTCGTGTCGGATCGTAGTTAGCGGTAGAGAGTTCCCCGCTAGATTCATAGAGTTCCCTATGGCAGACTATGATGTAGTCTTAGGCATGGATTGGTTGAGGAACCAGTATGCTAGGATAGACTGCCATATTGGCAGGGTTGTCTTTAGTATTCCAGGCGAGCCAGAGTTCTTATTTTCCAGAGGCGCAGTGGAGCCATCTTCTCCAGTATTGCAGATGGCAGTAGCAGCAGTACAGTTACCCAGGATAGTTGAAGAGTTTTCAGATGTCTTCCTAGATGAACTTCCAGGGATGCCGTCAGAACGGGAGATTGAGTTCACTATAGACTTGATCCCCGGGACAGCACCAGTATCAGAGCGAGTCTATAGGATGGCACTTTCAGAGTTGGAGATTTTGTACAAGATGATTGAAGAACTCAGGACCAAGAGATTTATTCATGCAAGTGGATCGCCTTGGGGAGCCCCGATGCTTCTCGTGAAAAAGAAGGATGGTACGTCCAGGTTATGTGTAGATTATCGTACCTTGAACTCGGTGACAATCAAGAACAGATACCCTCTCCCGAGAATAGATGACTTGTTTGATCAACTCAAAGGGGCTTCAGTGTTTTCGAAGATAGACTTGCGGTCAGGATACCACCAGATCAGAGTCAGAGAGCAGGATATCCCGAAAATAGCCTTTAGATCGAGGTATGGGCATTGGGAGTTCCTGGTTATGCCATTCGGAGCAACCAATGCGCCAGCCGTATTCATGGACCTCTTGAATCGTATTTTCATGCCTTATATGGATCAGTTCGTGATCGTGTTCCTAGATGATATCCTGGTCTACAGCAAGAGCGAAGCAGAGCATGAGCAACATCTCAGAATCGTTCTTCAGACGCTTAGAGAGCATCAGTTGTACGCCAAGTTTAGTAAATGTGAGTTCTGGCTCGATCGCATTTCGTACTTGGGTCACATCATTACTCGAAGAGAAGTAGAAGTGGATCCCCAGAAGATTGTGGCTATCGAGACATGGCCAGTACCTAGCTCAGTAGCAGAGGTTCGCAGCTTCCTTGGATTAGCCGGCTACTACCGGCGATTCGTTTCAGATTTTGCAAGGATTTCAGCGTCGATGACCCAGTTGACCCGCAAGGATGTGCAGTTTGCTTGGACAGCAGAGTGTCAGGAATCATTTGAGAAGTTGAAGCGAGGTTTGATAACGGCTCCCATTCTCACACTTCCAGATGGGACCGGAGGATTCACAGTTTATTACGACGCTTCAGGCAGAGGATTGGGATATGTTTTGATGCAACATGGGAAGTTAATAGCTTATGCGTCACGTCAACTCCGTAATCATGAGAAGAATTACCCGACCCATGACTTGGAACTGGCAGCAGTAGTGTTTGCACTTAAGCTTTGGCGTCACTACTTGTACGGAGACAGAGTGGCGATATTTACTAATCATAAGAGCCTGAAGTATGTTTTCACCCAGAAGGACCTTAATATGCGGTAGAGGAGATGGCTCGAGCTACTGGTGGACTACGATATGGATTTGCAGTATCATCCAGGGAAGGCCAACGTTGTAGCAGATGCGTTGAGTCGGAGAGCCGGAGTTTACTTCCTAACGGTGTAACCAGAATTATTGACAGATCTTTAGAATATGGAAATTGAAGTGGTTCTTCCTACCAACGTGGCATTGATGGCCAGTCTACAGGTTCAGTCCAGCATAGTTGAGAGGATCCGGAGAGCACAGTCAGCAGATTCCAAGCTTCAATGACTCAGAGCAGAGTGTGGGGCAGGAAGAAGGCCAGAATTGTGCATTCATGAAGATGGTACACTTCGACACGACACTCGTCTTTGTGTATCCAGTGAAGATATCAGACAGGAGGTCATGGCCGAAGCTCACAGCTCACAGTATTTTATTCATCCCGGTGGCACAAAGATGTACCGTGATATTTGTCAGCATTTCTGGTGTAATGGCATGAAGAGGGAGATAGCCCGGTTTGTCTCTCGGTGTTTGGTTTGCCAGCAGGTTAAAGCTGAACATCAGAGGCCCGCTGGACTTCTTCAGCCCTTGCTGATTCCAGAATGGAAGTGGGAGCATGTGACCATGGATTTTGTGACTGGATTGCCAAGATCCCCAGCTGGTCGAGATGCTATTTGGGTTATAGTTGACAGGCTCACGAAGGTGGCTCATTTTCTTCCATTCAGAGTTGGTCAGTCTATGGCCCAGTTGGCAGAGATGTACCTCAGACAGATTGTCAGGCTTCACGGTGTGCCCGTCAGTATCACCTGGGACCGAGATTCAAGGTTTACGTCACACTTTTGGCGCAGCTTGCAAGAGAGTTTGGGAACTCACATTCAGTTTAGCTCAGCTTATCACCCGCAGACAGATGGCCAGTCGGAACACACAATCCAGACTCTTGAAATATGTTGAGATCTTGTACCCTTGATTTTCGGTGGTTCATGGGAGGATCACCTGCACCTGGTAGAATTCTTGTACAATAATAGTTTCCAGGCCAGTATTCAGATGGCTCCATTCGAGGCACTGTATGGTAGGAAGTGTAGATCCCCGCTAGCATGGGATGATGTTGGAGAGAGGCAGATGCTCGGTCCAGAAATGATTGCCCAGACAGTTGCAGTGGTCAGAAGAATCAAAGATCGTCTTCGAGTAGCCCAAGATCGCCAGCGCCATTGGGCCGATGCTCATCGATGTCCCTTAGAGTTTGCTATCGGCGACCATGTATTCCTTAGGATCTCGCCTAACCGCGGCGTCATTCGCTTTGGCGTACGGGAAAAGATTAGTCCTAGGTATATAGGGCCAGTTCGATATCTTAGAGCAAGTAGGAGATGTATCCTATCGTCTCGCTCTTCCGCCGTCGCTATGTGAGGTACATAATGTATTCTATGTGTCCCAATTACGGCGGTACATCCCGGACCCGAGCCATATCCTGGACCATTCGGAATTGGTTGTTGGTACCAACCATTCATATGAGGAGAGGCCCGTGTCTATATTGGACCGGAGAGAAAAGATACTCAAGAACAAGACTATTAGTTTAGTCCGTGTTGCTTGGGGTCATCACTCTCTAGGTGAGTCAACGTGGGAGCGTGAGGACGATATCCGATCGCGATATCCTGACTTGTTTGACTCATAAGGTAAAATGTCTTCCTTATGCCTTATGCTTTCCATCCCTTGTTTGCATGTATGATTGTATGATTGTTTGCTTAGTGTAGCTTAATTGTGGATAGCATAGCTGGCTCTTACATCTCTAAGCATCTTGATTTAAATTCGAAGGCAGAATTTTTTTAAGGTGGGTAGAGTTGTAATGCCCGTATTTCAGAATACGTATTTTAATTAGGCATACATGTATTTTGGACCTGTAATTTATTTTCTCAGATTATAACCTATAATTATGTTTTGGCTGAACTTGCGAATTTTTGGTTTTCTCGTAAAACGGGTCTTGGACCTGGCTTGGTTTTATTTTGTGGAAAAGAATTGGTTTGGTTTGGTTTAGTATGCATTGGAACACCTTAACCTATACTCCACCCTTCCACCACAACCCACCCTCATTAAAATCCCCACAACCATTCTCTCTCCTCATTACTTCCCTCATTAAATTTTAATTTCTTTCTTCTTCTTCCTTCTTCCACACAACACCCAACACCATAGGCAAGTTCACCTTGCCACCACATAAGGACCCAATTTTATTTGTCCATTAGCTAGATTAGGCCATGGTGAACAATATTAGAATTTGATATTTTGTGATTTAGGAGCTTCCATTTTTCTAGATCTAAGTTTTTACCATTTTTCAGATTTTTTTGGTTTTGATCTATTAAACTTAGATTTTTCCTTATTTTGAGGCTTCCATGTGGAAGAGAATTCAATTTTACACAAGTTAGAACCTTGGAAATCCAAATTTCGTTTTGATTTGGCCAAGTTATGAAGGTTTGAAATCTAGGGTACTTGGAGTCTTCCTCTCGGCCTGATGGAGAAGATGACCCTCGGCCTGCGCTCTTTGGCGCATGACCGAACTGCGTAACTCCTCGGCCAGCGCTTTGTGCTGGCTGACTTGCGCTGGCTCTTCTTAGCCCAGCGCCTTCCTCCCCTTGGCGCACTTGAATGCTGCGTCGCTCATTCCCTGTGCAAGCCGACCCCAGCGCACCTGACTACTGCGCAGCTCGCTCTCAGCTCAGCTCGGCTCAGCTAACAGCGCAATCCAACCTCTAGCGCAGCTCATCCCAGCGCGCTTGACTTCAGCGCAACCCGCTCCCAGCGCAAGCCAACTTCGGCACAATCCGACCCTAGCGCAGTCCATCCCCTGCGCAGTCCATTCCCCCTGCGCAATCTGATCCCCTGCGCAACCTACTTGTCGGTGATGGTTTGGTTTTATTTCTTGGACTTGGCTTCTCTTTTAGTGGATTAGAGTTTTGAGATCTTGTTCCACACAACACGACTGTCTCGACCCAACACGACCTGGCACGGTTTTTGGTGTTTTGCTTATGACTAGCACGGTTTTTCGTGATTTCTATGAAGTATGATTCTAGTACTTTCTGATCTTCTTGATAGTGACCCGATGGGGTGCGCTCTTAACTTGTGACCTGTAATTCATGATTAATCTTGATAACTGGATAACTTGATAGGGGCCCGTGGCGCGCACTCCTGACTTGTAACTTGTAATTTGACTTGACTTGATGACTAACTTGACTTGTATATTCAACTCTGACCCCGTGGGTGTTCATTCTTGCTGCTTTGTGCAATTCACCTGTCTTGTCTTGCATCATGTCTAGGACGTGACTCCCTGGTTACCACGGTCAGGGATTCGCACTGAATATGTATTAGGCTAATGAATAGATCAAACTATAGTTCATGGAGAATTTCCAGTCACAGGCGATCTCGTTATCTGGGCACTTTTAAACGGACTTGTAGCCTGCCGACGAGTAGGGCACATTTCCAGCACACTGTCATGTGTTGCACCCTCTAAGTCACCTAAGGGTATATCGTCTCTTGGGCGATGTACCCAACCATACTCTCAACCCGCAGAAGGATAACTAGATAGTCTGCAGGGCTTGGGACTGGAAATTTCTCATTTGCATCTTGTTAGTAATTAGGCTTGTGATAACCCTAGTTAGTTAAGTAGTAAGCCGTAGTAATTGCTTGGCTATTTGTGAATGGATGGTGTCCAGCCTGGTCTAAGTCTCGTCTAAGTCCCTGTACCTGGTACTCCTGTACATGATTGTTTTACTTATCTTTAACAGTAAATGGGTAGAGACAAGGCGCTATTCAGGCGAAGGATTACAACCCCGGTCCTTGTTTGGTTTACGGGTTGTAACCTGGCTCACGGAACGGTTTCACGTCCCTAGTCGTTTATTGTCATGCTGTACTCTTTATTACTTGTACTTTTCTTCCATTTTCTTATGTTCTGATATGCTGGCTTTTGTTCTTATTTCGTTGCCTCCTTTGTGGCACTTGCTCTTTCTGGGGTTTGACCCAGCTGGTTTTGTGTGGCCAGATTTCGGAGCAGCACCCGAGGATCTACCGAACTTCCAGCCCAATGGTGACGACTAGAAGGAACCCGGGCTACGAGTGGGTTTTCTATTTTGTTTCATCCACTACATTGTAAATTTATTCTTTTGAGGCGTTTAGCCGACGAGCACCTGTTAGCTCGATGCATCTTTACTTACTGTCTGCCTACGGGCTGTGTAACATGATTAACAAATCCTAGGGTTGATCATGTATGACTTAACTCTTGCTAGTCGTCGTATTTTGTATGACTAGCTTCATGATCAGCTGAATATGTAATATTTGGGACGCCTTTTATTGTATATTTGGTGGTCTAACATCTTGTAATTATATTACTTGCTTGAGATTGAGACAATAGGCTTGACCTTAAGAGACTGTTGGCTTGTAGTAAACCCTCATATCTAGACAGCCGTGACCGTATAGCGAGGTGGATTCCATGTCATTATACGTAGCTGGCTATGTACGCCCCCGCTCTCCAGTATTCTGGTTCTGGGGCGTGACATATATCACATATATATAACATAGCCTAACATATATGGTACACAAATATATACTCAACTATATATATAATACATCTCTAATATATATCAGATAGCCTATTATCTAACATATAATGAAATCTAAATGGTTATATAACATATATATATATATATATATATATATATATATATATATATATATATATATATATATGAATATGTAATGTTCCAACTAAATATATTACATAGGATACTTAACTTTAGCCCACAACTCCACATACCTATATATACATCTAATGAAATAATGTCCATCACAAGTGAACAAGACATATCTGTATGCATGTATCCCAACTGAAACTGGACAAGGGCTAAAAGGGGAAATGCAGATAGTCCATACAGGTATTGATACCAGTTTGTATCAGACTGGACACATCATTCCTCATCATCTCTAGCTGACAAGGTTTAAACCAAGACCAACCCAAAACCATACCCAACTCTTATCTACTACTACCTTCATATACTCCTTGTTCCAACGGATACACTCTAGACTCACTCATCATTTTCCTAATCACTATTTTCTTACCCCTCTAAACACTATTTATGCACACAACCTGTCACCACATCATGAGCCTCCTTCCTATATGAACATGACTCCTGTATGCTGTTACCTACTGTAGACTCATAAACTGGTATACCCAAAAATACTGCTAATATCTGCACAGATATTAACCACACCAGAACTTCCTTGCTAGGCTAGTGTGTCTTCAACCCACAACCATAACATAACCTATATATCCTATAGTTCAAGCATGATATAACCTACCCAAAACTTATGCACAACACCCAAACCCATATGTATATCCATATTGTCATCTATGGGGGTATAGAACTCTAGGCTTACAACACCACTGCCAGTTGCTACTCATCCTACCTCTCCAATACCATATGTGATGTAGAACACGTATATATAGATACACATAGTATACAATAAACCACAAGTATAACTGGACATAAGGCAACAACCTAAGGATAAAGGTAAGGGACAATGGTACCTCAAAAAGGGCAGAACTAAGCAGCAGTGAGCATACACATGTTCTGATACATGAGTATCATAGTGTATTCTTACAGAGCAGACGCAATTCAGTTTATAGTGTTGCAGGATAAGTTAAGGAGTGCAGTGGTGCATACAGGTAGCATGGAATGATATCTTCCTATGCAGTGAAGATAAAGTCTAGTGGCTAAATACAGGACATGCAGGCTTAAGTAGAAGGTAATCCAGGTGAAAACAAGGAATGTAATATATGTACAGTGAATTTAGTGGTAAATTGCAGAGTGTGTCAATAGTGTCCCCAGGTTTTGATTTCAGTTTCATGTGTCTGTAGAGAGTGGGTGAGTGAATACTGTTCTCAGATCTGAGAGTGCAATGTGTGTAGCCATTCTCAGTTTTTAGGTGCAATTAGGTGTGTGTATATGAGTAGTATACTCTCAGGTTGACAGTTTCCAGGAATTTGAAAACCCAACATCCCTTACCAACCTGAACCCTAACAAATAGGTAAATTCTCAGATGTATATAGGTGTGTATGTGTAGAACTTAGTTAAAAAAATGCAAATGTTCTCAGATTGAAATGTGTGTGTGTGCGTAATATGGAAAAAAACAGTGTTCACATACCCAGTTTTAGTTAACAGTCCCAAATCAGTTCGCAAACCAATTTCCCCATGCCAATATGAAAACATAACATGAAGGTTAATCCCAGACTTGTACTGGTGAACCAACACTCAATTAATCATTAATTTTCAGTTTTAAAATGCATTTAAATCTCAGAATAATCAAACATGTGAACTGGGTATCAGAGAAATTATGAAACCTTAATTCCAATTTCGAAAATACAATGAACACATACAAAATAGTTTAGGGTAGAGTCGTGCACGTGTCTAAAGTCCACACGAGTCCCCACGTGTCTCCACGAATGGACACAGCGTGTCCAAGTCACGAAACACGTACAGACACTTTACGTGCACAGACTGCATCGTACTGCGATGCAGTCGACTCGTGGACACGACTCGTGTCACTTCATGCCATGTGGATGTGTCCTTAGGTTCACCAAGGATAGGGGAACGTGCTCGAGTGTCTGCAACGTATCCACGACACGCGTACTTTCGATACGCGCACCGTATCAGTAAACAGTTGCACGCGCGTGTGTTTGTTTAAAAATTCAGTACGGGTCGATTTCCTCTCAAACCACTTGATGAAATCATCCTAAATTTTGTGTGTGTTGTGTCAGTCACTAGGCCCCCGTGTCCACCAAAAATTACGACCTGAGTCGCCGTGTCGTGTCCTGTGTCGACCCCGAGCAGCAGGGCAGCGCACCGGGGCCTCGTGCACGCGTTCGTGTCCAAATTTGGACACGAAAACCAAAACAATTCATGCTCAGTCATAGACCATAGTAATCTACACATAATAAGCTTTCCAAATATGTAATTTTTTTTTGAAAACCAAGAACAAAAAGTTCTAAGAGGCATTTTATCAAACACCTAAGTATATACATTGATACGTGTCCGATACGGACACCAAACGGACACAAAATTCACCCAAATTCTAGGGATAGCTAGGGGACACCTAGATCTAGCCCTAAATTCAAAGAAAACAGAATATTAACACAATTTGAGGAGTTTTACCTATAGGTGCAAATAGCATGATAAAGCTCTAAATGGGGGATTCCTCCTTGATAGCCAATGCTCCCAAATTGTCCCAAGGCTGAGATTAAACTCCACAATCAGAAATAGGAGGGTATTAGGCTCTAATGCAAGAAACTAGAGTTAAAAAGGATTTAAAATGAGAAATCTATGGTTTGGGAAAGAATGGACAAACCTTTCTTTTCCTATGTGTTAAAATGATATAGAAGAGGCAAGAACTAATGAATAAGTTTTATATAGGGTGGGGATCCCTATATGGCTGGTCACTTAGGGTTTGGTTAGGGTTAGGGCTTCTAGTTATGGGCCATGGGCTTAAGTCATAAGTCATTTAATGAAATAACAAATCATTGTATTAAACCATAAGTCATTTCACTTAAACATGATTTTTCTATTTCAAAACTAAATTCTAAGTGACTAGAATGGGCTAACTTAAGTTAGACTAGGGTTACCATAGCTAGGGTTAGCTTCTAGGCTAGTCCACAAGGTCTCAACTAGTCAAAGTCAAAATCACAAGCCATGACTTAAAAATAGTTTTAAATTGATTAAAAATTACCAAAATCATAATGTGATATAAATACAATTAAATCATAATTATAAATACAAAATTTCAAAAATACCCTCATTCCAGAAACTGGGTGTTACATGTCTACCCCCACTTAGAAAAATTTCGTCCCCGAAATTAAGATGGTCGTACTCCTTCTAGGTTAAACCTCCAACAATCAAGGTCACGAAAACTATATCTAAAACATGCAAATTGTGGTCCTACTGGTTGTGATATCACGGTCTTGATCAGGGTCACTATACTATCTATCATAGCATAAAACATCCTGACAGGTACTAATGGAATCACACAACAAGATGGAAAGAAGAATAGGAAAGACAGACCTACTAGCCCGTCACCCGTTGCGTCGGTCTACTCGACTGTCAGCACAAAAGCCCTGGCCCTCTGGGGTATATCCCTCTGATGGCACGGGGCACGGTGCTGCGCTACAGGTGGCCTAGTTCCCTCTATCTAATCCATGAAACTCAAGTAATATCCATCCTGATATTCCACTCAATTATACTAGGGCACCATCTCTATGGTATCTATTCTGCAATCTGATAATCATACCCGTCTATCCAGAATCATGTTACCAGAATCATCGTCACACCAGTAAGTATGGCTGCGAAAATCCATAGAGTCCACAACTAATGTACATACCTCTAGAATCATGGTATTTAAAAATTTTGTATTGCCGCTAGCTTGGCTGCAAAAACTTTAAATTTCTACACCCGAAAAATATATCCAAAATCAGACTCTATCTCATCGCCCAACCAGCTGATATGGCTGTAGAAGACTCTAGATCCCATGACTGAGGCAACCTAGCCCATAATGTTATCTTGGTAGAAAATTAAGTCAATAATGAATACCAAGAATCAGTTCAACGATGAATCAAGGAAGATAGACAGATACTGTCAGAATCGAATTTCGAGATAGTTTATAATGAGATTCTCAAGGGTCATCCCAGGAATCATCTCAAGTAGTCCTAACTGTGATTGAGTACCTCTCCGTTATAGCCTATCTCTCAATCCTGTCGCAGGCTCGCAGCAGTACAACTAATCGTTGCACTACTACAACATCGCACTAATGCGACTCTCGACCTGCATGGGCCACCACTAAAAACGTGTCACGACCCGCACCCACTGTGAGGGTACGAGCACGTAACAACGCCCAGCCTACGTCGCAGTGTCGGCAGTAGAACGCTGTTCTAGGTCACTATCTAACCAACAAATCACGCAATTATATAATGTACTCGTCAAAATCTCAACTCCGAACGGAGGACAAGTATAGATATAATATAATCTCAATCACAGTCTAAGCACGATATGATAACACAGAAGTTTATAACTAAGACTAAATAACAGTAATAAAACCAACTACTAAATAATATATTCTCAGATAATCTCAAACAACATATCTCAACTTATTTACAACTCAAGTTCTAAAGCATGAAAACTAAAACAAGACAACTAGCTAATCTTTCGATCACTCCTGAGTGTCGGGGCCAAAGGTAGCTAAGCCATCTCCTGGTCCATAATAAGTAGGGAAAGTGCCTCCAGGACAATCATCTGTAAAATTTTTAATAGGTCCAGTCAGGATAGGAACGAGCACATCTCATCTAGAAAACCCAAATAAATGACAGAGAACTATAAAGCAGTTATAGACAGTTGTATTGATGAACATGACAGTTTACATTCAGATGATGGTAAAGAGAGACAGATAAAGTGCAAGAAAAGTAAGTAACTAAACAAGAGAAGAATCATGGCAATAAAGACTGTAAAGTAGAAGCTAGCTGAACCAGGGTAACATGATATAAGTCCAGACAATAAATGTAGACAAGTATAACTCCAATGTAAGTCCAGTAACAGACGAATCTAATGCAAGATGAATCCAGTATGAGATGATTCCAGTCATAGTGATCAATGATTCCAGGGTGAGTCCAGCCTATACTCTAACAGTGTGTTTTAAAATATTGGGATCGACATATGAACGGCCGTAGGTAATATGGCACACCGCACACTCGGCCAAGTGTGGGATGGCTATCATTCCAGTATAATTCTAAGGGAGTGGTTCCAGTATTTGGGTATGTTCACATGCCTATTCCAATATTTCCCCGTCCAGCAAGTACAAGTGAATCCATAACTCGACACGAAAATAGGTATAAGTCCAGCCAGTACACAAATGGTTCCAGTAAATATTTCCAGGGTGGTTCCAGTAGGTGGTTCCAGAAATAGAGTCCAGACACGAATAAGTGAGTGTCGTATGAAATGGATCCAGTAATATCAAATCGTGTTTGCAATATAGAATCAAATAGAACTAGCTACAACTGAAGTACAGTAAACGACAAGTAAATGGAAGAACTATCAGAGAATGTACTCGCCTGCTACTCTGAAAAGAGTAGTGTAATATCAGATGTCTGTACCGGAGTCGCAATGTCCTAAACAGAGTAATATGGATTATGACATGTAAAATACAAGAAAAATGAAAGATACAATGCAGTCTACATGATTTCTGGGTCATCCTAGGCCAAAACCAACTCTAAAGTCAACCTTGGTCAACCTTTAGTCAACTAAGAGTCAAAGTCCACTATATAGGGTCAATCAAGGTCAATAGTCAACATTGGTCAATTTGGTCTAAGAGTCCATGTCTAGGTATTGGTTAACTAGGATACAAGGCTAATCTCCTAATTCCTAACAATACCATAACATTTATCCTAACATCCTTTACAAGGATACATACATATATCACATATATATAACATAGCCTAACATATATGGTACACAAATATATACTCAACTATATATATAATACATCTCTAATGTATATCAGATAACCTATTATCTAACATATAATGAAATCTAAATGTCTATATATATATATATATATATATATATATATATATATATATATATATATAAATATATATTATATATATATATATATATATATATATATATATATATATATATATATATATTTTTAATATATATATATATATATATATATATATATATATATATATATATATATATATATATATTTTATTTATATATATATATATATATATATATATATATATATATATATATATATATATATATATATATATATATATATATATACATATATATATGAATATAAAATATATATATATATATATATATATATATATATATATATATATATATATATATATATATATATATATATATATATATATATATATATATATATATATATATATATATATATATATATATGAATATGTAATGTTCCAACTAAATATATTACATATGATACTTAACTTTAGCCCACAACTCCACATACCTATATATACATCTAATGAAATAATGTCCATCACAAGTGAACAAGACATATCTGTATGCATGTATCCCAACTGAAACTGGACAAGAGCTAAAAGGGGAAATGCAGATTGTCCATACATGTATTGATACTAGTTTGTATCAGACTGGACACATCATTTCTCATCATCTCTAGCTGGTAAGGTTTAAACCAAGACCAACCCAAAACCATACCCAACTCTTATCTACTACTACCTTCATATACTTATTGTTCCAACTGATACACTCTAGACTCACTCATCATTTTCCTAATCACTGTTTCCTCACCCCTCTAAACACTATTTATGCACACAACCTGTCACCACATCATGAGCCTCCTTCCTATATGAACATGACTCCTGTATGCTGTTACCTACTGTAGACTTATAAACAAGTATACCCAAAAATACTGCTAACATCTGCACATATATTAACCACACCAGAACTTCCTTGCTAAGATAGTGTGTCTTCAACCCACAACCATAACATAACCTACATATCCTATAGTTCAAGCATGATATAACCTACCCAAAACTTATGCACAACACCCAAACCCATATGTATATCCATATTGTCATATATGGGGGTATAGAACTCTAGGCTTACAATACCACTGCCAGTTGATACTCATCCTACCTCTCCAATACCATATGTGATGTAGAACACGTATATATAGATACACATAGTATACAATAAACCACAAGTTATAACTGGACATAAGGCAACAACCTAAGGATAAAGTTAAGGGACAATGGTACCTCAAAAAGGGCAGAACTAAGCAGCAGTGAGCATACACATGTTTTGATACATGAGTATCATAGTGTATTCTTACAGAGCAGACGCAATTCAGGTTGTAGTGCTGCAGGATAAGTTAAGGAGTGCAGTGGTGCATACAGGTAGCATGGAATGATATCTGCCTATGCAGTGAAGATAAAGTCTAGTGGCTAAATGCAGGACATGCAGGCTTCAGTAGAAGGTAATCAAGGTGAAAACAAGGAATGTAATATATGTACAGTGAATTTTGTAACTCCCCTTTTCAAATTTTTTTATATTTTATTTTCTTAGTCAGAAAAGATGTCTTTTATCGTACAAAAGATATTTAGAGTAAAAGAAGGATTTTGTTGAACCATTTTCATATGATTTTATTTTGTAAACAATATATGTAGACTTATTTAATTTTTAAAATATGTTCAAAATAGTATCTAATAAGGAGTATTATTTCAAAGAATTATCTTTTTAAAGTATTAAGTTAGATTGGGTGAAATATAATTTTTCTAGGATTAATCTTTCCATTATTAACTTTTGATTAAACCTAGAGCTTATTTGATTCAATAAATTATTGGGTTAAATTCTAAAAGATTTGTCCAAATATTTTTATATAAATTTTGAATTATGAAAACATGCTTTTAGAATTAACTGACTTACTACTAACGATTATCTTTAATATTTGAAGTTACAAAATCTGTTTTATATAATATTGGATATTTTAAAATACTATGGTGATAGAGATTTGATTTATTTAGTTTTCATCTACAATTATAAAAAATGCTACTTTTAAATTTGTTAAGATAGTAGTTATGATTTTAATTACTACTTTAGATTTAGTCAAATCCAATTATGATTTATTGGTTGACTAATACGATTATATAAGTAAGAAATTTTACTATAGATTAGATATTTTTAAAATAAGTATCTTAATCGATATTTAGAGAAATATTTAAATTAATCTTGGTCCTCCAGATAGAACTATCCAAAAACTACCCTTACCCATATTAATGACCGAGATATGTAAATCTTTTATGACTAAAACTAGTCTTATCACATCTATGTATTGTAAAAAACTTTCCCAGCCGTATACAACCTATATATATAATATATAGGTGTCATCGGTCTCATATGAGTAACCCTCCCTGACCGCCCCTTATTTTTCGGCCTCCACGCAACAGCCTCACCAACATCATCCCATCGCCACCCTTGGCGACCTCCTCGTCTTCGGTTATGAGACCAATCGATCGCCACCGGCTATGCCGAGTCGCCCACTTGCTCGACCAGGGCAAGCACCACCATCGTCGCCACAGACATCGTCATCACCACCACCACCGCCAATCCCTCGCCGCTCGTCTTCTTCCCCGATCATCGCCATCAACATCACCAATCCGTGTCCAGACCCGTGTGTCCGTATACATTACATCTTATTCCATTATATTACAAATCCGATTCGTGTCGACACATCCAATACGAATGGCAAAACTACATAAACCTAACCTCCGCCTGGACTCCACCGCACCTGCATCCGTCCCTCGTCGAGAGCCGGAGTCTCTCTCCAGAGACGCCGCCGCTGGCGTGAGATCCCATGCCACCTCAGCACCGGCCAGCCGCAACCGCCGGCGTTCCCGAGCTCCGGCGAGCAGGACCCCGGTCGCCTGCCTGGCCAAGCCGCGCGCCTCCGTACAGCACCAGTGGACGCTTCACCGCTTCCTACAACCTTTCCGTCTACCGCGGCCGGTTACCTTCAGCCGCGACCTCACCGATGTCGACCCTGCCTGCACGAGCGAACCCTCCTCCGCAGCGGCTGCCGTACTGCCGACCAGACCGGAGCCGACGGTCTCCGCGATGGCGCCATCCGCCGCCAGGACCGCCGTAGGCCCTAGGTCCCGCGCTCACAAAGCCGAACGCCGTACACCCCGTCGTGCAGATCTTCTCGACGCCATGGACGAGTCCCTCCATCTCCTCCGTAGCTGCTCTCACCGCCCGCACGTGCAGAACTCCGACCGCCTCTCATCGTCTCCTCGAGCCTCCGCGATGTGCCAACCTCGGCTGCCGGTCCGTCGAAGCTTGGTGAGGAAGCTCCCTCTCACTTTCTTTTATTCGTCTCAGGAAATGAGCCACCCCTCTTTTTCCTTAATAGCTAAGGAAACAAGGGTGGGGGTTAGTATTATATAAAGCTTCTGCACTAATTACTGTTTTATTATTAGGGATTGATTAACTTGTTATATATATAGATGTAGTAAATACTGTTATTTATCAATTGTTTTATTACTTTATAAATTGTGATTATTTTATAATATATATATGAATAAATATGTAATGTTACGAGCATTATGGTTATTACTAGCTAATATTATTGACAACCGTTAGTTATTCTATTATAGAATTTTGACTAAATAATATGCGTAACAAAAAAATAGTTATACAACTTTATGTTTTTGGACTAAAAATATACATATATAAGAATTATTTTAGTTTTCAAATATCATAAGTAATTTCTAAAATATTTTCTAAATATCTTTTCTAACTAAATAATTACCTCCATAAGTAGAAATTCTCCTTAGATTTGATTAATTTTGATCGCGACTAATGATAATTCTCATATTCTTGCGCATCCGAACTACTTCATACCGACCTTAGGCTAAACGGACTATCCTGGACGCATGGTATTATTGATTTCACCGCAAAGGACCTCAGGCAAGTGCACTTTCTGATTGCTTTCCGATTCATATTAGTCTTTTTATTTCATGTCTATACATATATCTTGCTGCTTGTTGACACGCTCGTCACACGGAGTAGTCGGGAGGAGAAATATCTTAGTAGATATGTGGACTACCTAGAACTATCCTCCGTGTCTTTCGTGAATGCTAGCAGTTGCACACGACACGTGCAGTATGCCTTATTTACCCCCTAGCCGTTCACATGTTGAAAATGATATTTCACACCACCTAGGTAGATGTCTTTTATTTTTCCTTTTACTTTTTCCACCGTGCCATGTCATCAGTATCTCTTCACTTTTCATCTCTCATATGCTATTTTCATGTCTTGTTAATTCTATTATGTTTTGCATTGCCGTCGGTTTGTGTACTTGTTCCATTCCTGACTGAAAACCAACATTTTTCAGGTTAGCTGTGGCTTCACTTAGCTTGAGAGATACGGGTGTACTTACAGACAGAAACCTAGAAAATTAGATAGAAGTTATATCATTTTCATTAATTGTAAAACTTTGTATTTTCTTTAAACGTAAATATTGTAAATGTTGTAATAAATCTAGCAATGTGAATGAGCAATAAATGTTATTCTTTTGTGATTTTGAGCATCTTGGCCGTGACAGCGTTCTACCGCCGACTCTGCGGCGTAGGCTGGCATGGACACGTCTCGTATCCGAAAAGCGGATGCGAGTCATGACAAGTTTTTGTGGTGGCCCATGCAGGTCAGTTTTTGCAATTTGTGCGAACTCGTGGTAGTACTTAAGTTAGTCGTACTATTGTGAGCCTGCGACTAAGAAATGCTCATTCACAACTAGGAGTAAATTAATTTTAGGAGAATGGTTAGGACTAGGAGTCCCTAATTTAAATTGATATTTGGGTAGTTAAGGTTGCTACATAGATCCCACTAGTTGACTTTCATGGAAGGATACACTATTGCATTTTGATTTAACGGTATTTCTCATGAGGGTAGATTTGTAACATCTCCCCGAAAGTTTGAAAAATATCCTTTTATTCATTTTGTTTGAATTAAAATATGATTTTATAATTTTATAAATATTTAGTATAGACAGCCTTAGTCACGGTTAAGTTTCGGAGTGCAAGATGACCAAGAATTTTGGCACTGAGAGTGTGGTCGAGTGCCTTGACTTGTGTTCTAGCCATGGTAGTGGAGGCCGAGTTATAGGTATGCACTAACTAAAAAAACCAGGCCAAATCGTGGCATAATCCTAGGAATAATTTAATTATTTATTATTAAGATTTTTTTAGAAGACCCTGTTGTTCCAAACTATCCTGAACTCAACCCAAGTCCTGGTGGTCATGTAGTGCGACCAATGTCGTCCATGTAGACATATAGATGTGTATATATATTGGTAGTCCATTCCTAATATTGTGAATAATTTCTATAAATTATATATTGAATAAGATATATGTATTATTGCTATTTAACACTACAAAAAAAGTGACCTTTGGGGACAACAAAAAACCGTCTTAAAAACTGCAATTACCGTCCCAACAAATATTTGGGACGGCCTTTGGGACGGGAATGGACGGTCCCATTAGGGTGGCGTGGCAAAAACTTTAGGGACGGATATTGCCGTCCTAAATACTGTTAAAGGACGGTTAGGCAAAACGTCTCAAAAGTTTTCAAATTTATGCTTTTGTGTGACGGTTTATTAATTTGTCCCAAAAAACAAGTTTTTGTAACAGATATATTTCGTCCTAATAAATAAGGGACGAAATTTTAAAAAGTCCCAAAAAAAGTAATTTACTTTTTGTTACAGTACTATAATCGTCCGAAAAACTTAAAAATTGTCTAAATTATTATGGAATTACTAATTTCCTGTTTATATATATAATATATAATTGAATTTTATATACAACAAAAATTCATACAGAACTATTTTATTTAATCGCAAATGCATATGGTAGCCGCAACATTAACAAAGCGTAGCCGCAACATTAACAAAGAGATTTCTATAAAACATATTTAAAGGTAATATTCCATTGTTCACAAAATGAAATCCAAGTCTTACATCACTTTGAGTGTTCTCCCATCAAGTTTTACATCATTAAGCATTCACTTAATTTACAAAATAAAATCTACAACTTTTTACACAAGTCCAAAACATATTTGATTTTCCAAAGTGGCATCTCCCATCATTTGCAAAATAGGTACAAAAAGCATTGGAAGGACCTGCAAATAGAAGTAAACAAATCAACCTCATAAAAAACAACATGCAGATAATGAAGTCCAAAACAGGCACTTCTACCTCCATTGGAGCAGTTGTTATCCAAATAAATCCCACATGGTTCACAACCACACTTAAAACTTGAGCAGTCCTTGTAAAACCTCTCTTGTTTGCCATATCCTGAAATAAAGACATGTAGACATTGCGTGCACATGAACAATGTCTACTTTCTCACATCACTAGTCATACAAAGATAAACCAACTATAAAGTCATTAAATAACAATTTTTTTCCAGTAGTTTTACTTAAAGTCAGGCTACAAAAGTTTGAATCTAACTACTTACAATCATAAAAATATTTGTTTTTGTTTAGATAATGGATCATCAGTTTGAATCTCAGGCAAGCATAAAGTAAGCGACGGATTCTTACGTCAAATAATCAAAGTTCTTCTTAGGACTCATTTCCAGCAAATTTGGCCTAGTCCTAATCTGTCTCAGAAGCCTGCCCAAATGGAGATGAAGCAGAGCTACTTAATATAAGTTCAACGTGAATGAGAATTGCTAGAGAGATGAGGTTAAAAGTAAAACATATATTAGGTAAATTGCAGAAAGAGAAGAAAAAAAATAAAAGAAGAAAAGGCATCATGCTATCACCTATGCAGGAAGACTTGTGCAACAAATGCAAGGTTCATATTAGCAGATCCTTCAATAATGTCCTTCTCAAATCACATGCAAAGCTAACACCCGTAACATTGTCAAATACAACATATGTTGGCAAGCTCCGAATAAGACATCATAAATTGCATAATCTTTAATAGATAAACAATGGTGCATGGGATTACTGCCACAAAATACTACTTTAACATGGTATTGCTTTCATTTTTTTATTTAATAATAACAACAATATTAGTTAAATCAGCTACAACTAATGATCATAAGAAATTCTACATTCTAATCAATAATTTTTGGAACATGAATCTATTGGTAAAAGGATAACTGTGAGATTCTAATTGATCAATCTCAAATGAATTAACTACTTGGCCAAAATTCAGTTTTACTGTTATGATCTAGTTTTAAGAACAAATCATACAATTATTTTCCTAAATAAGAACAAAATTCAATATTTGCAATGATTAATTCAAAATTGTTGAAACTAATAAAAGTAAATACCAAGTTCATGTTCTCTTATTCCTTTTTTATTTTATTTTTACATTGTTGTAGCTTTGAAATCTAACTGTAGTAGTAAATTTTGGCTTCCCATAAATACTATAATTTTTAAATCTTATAAAAATTAGAGTAGTGTGTGTTTCTTTATTGAATTATTTGTTCCAATTGATTCAACCAAACGAATCTTCTTTCGAAATATTTTAGAGCTTCTTAAAAGTTCTGTAGGAAGCAATATTTAAATAGAGACTTTAGTAGATGCAAGTTTTGAAAAAAATAGAAAAGATAAGGACAAAAAAGAAATCATTTGATATTAGAGTGTACTATATTGCAATAACAATGGTTAAGACAAAACTAATCTATCGTATCTATACTGGAAACACACTATCCATAATATACACATCTTGTCTACCTTTCATGTTCACAATAATGTTGTGCTCATAGGTGGATCCAACGTTGTACCTATGATCAAATTTTATGCCACCAAAACTTCAAAAACTGAGAGGTATAATTCCTGAAAGATTATTATGTGCGAGGTCTATAATAACAAAATTCCCTCTATAATAAAAAAATTCTTTCATAGATGGGAGATGAAACACACCCTCTCTGTCACGTGCAAACATTCCCCTGTTAATATTCCCTGCATATTAGGAGCTAAATAATATATAGAAGACAGGAGGAACAAAAAAATCTAAAGGAAAAAAATCAAGAATGTAGTTGTGCAATTCATGAAGAAATAATATTGATAGAGGGAATAACAAACACATTCATGAAGAAATAATGTTATTAGAGGAACAAAATTATGGATTGCACAACTACAAAATTTTACATGATCATGAACAGTTGAAGAGAAGTTTACCACAAGGGTTTCCTTGATGAGGAAATATAGGATTTTACCAGAATCAGTAGAACCGAGATCTACTAATGACATCAAACTCGTTTTTGCTATGCAATCTTCATAGACAAGACCAGGATATAGTCCAATTGTCATAAAGATATAGTTCAATCTTCATCTAATGCTTGTTGGAAATAAAAACTTGATGGTAACATTACCAGAAAACTCAATGTTGATACCCCTGCTAATGAACTGGATGTTATATTGCTTCTGTCCCATGTTTAACTTAAGCATTACATCCAGCCTTTATTTCCATGTAATACTTGTTGGAAATAAATACTTGATGGTCGAAGCCTTGTCTGGCTTTACCTTTGGGCCGGCCCTGTGAAGGATCCCCCAGGCATTGCCACTTGCCTAAAACCCAAGGGTATGAGCCAGTTGTTTATATATGCTATGATCACTTCTCTCCCATACACAGATTGCACATGTGCATATATATATCAATCTGCTTTCTTTCTGTGGGCTATATAATAGGATTTTCTGCATATACTTCAAATCGATCAAATTTTTACAGAGTTCACCAGTGTAATTGTAGGTCGCGTGTACAAATACTCCTCTAGATGATTGCATCTGTATCTAACACAGAGACAATGACACTTCCTCAAAACTCAAGATCTAGCATCTAATTCATGTCAAGGCCCCAAATAGACTGAAAACATGATTAAAAGTAGTGATTTTGCTCGGTATTATCTGTATTCTTTAAGGCCCCTGGAACTTAGTAAGTATTATTACTAAAATTTCAAGCACAAAGAAAATGAGCTACGCTGACGAATTGAATTATGATTGGGAAAAACCTAAAGACAAAGTTTAGGCTTAGCTCATATATGCAATAGGTTAAGCTTAAAAATCTTACTAAATTATACAGATTAGATAGCATTTGTGGCATTTGAAATAGGTAACGATTACTTCTTTTTATCGTTGGGACTTCCAATCCTTTATGCAGAGGTATGTCACTTATGTATTTCAAGGAAATCAAGATCTTGAGTTTTCCTAGCCAAGCATTTTATACAAACATCACAAGAATGGAAAATTTGAGTTTTCATAATATATTGAAGCCAAAATTATCCTGGATAGATAAAAAAACGTTCGTCTTTTAAATGCCAATGCATATTACCTTATATCGTGAAGGACCTCCATAAAATGATTTGTACCATCCTCCACAGGAGGTAACCCTTCAGTTCTTTACAACCAGCCAATCTCCTTCGAGGATCCCTACAATGTTCTTCTTACACGACATAAGAACCTAGAGCTCATAAACAAAATGAAGAAAGAAGGTAAGCAATAGGAGAATTAGGGAGAAACAGTTCATGCTGAAATGAAAAGAAGAAAAAAGTTGGTGATTTCATATAAAAGAATTTGAATTTATAGACTTTTAATTATATTTGACACAAGATGATGCTGGTCTCAATCCTAGTCTTAGGCCATGCAGCGAAAGCATTAACCTGCATCATAACTGAACATCATATGTAAATATTCAACATGAAATAGCAATTGTAAGGTAAAATTCAACATGCAAAATTGTTCATCAGCAAGAGCTCCACCCCACACATACATCTCAACACATCCAAAACGAAGTATCCCTCAACGTTGGTGCAGTAGTGTCTTAACATATAAAGTTCCAGTTCTACACGTGTTTCTAACTCTCTCATCCCACATCTACAGACTCCTAAATGTATATTTCCTCTTCACCAGATGAATCACCATTGAGCATTGGGAGAAATATTTCAATTAATAATATTATAGTATGATCTAATGAAAATTGGAGGGAAATTAGGCCTAGCATAGTAACAAAACATGAGTGAGACAACAATTATTGCCTCATAATTATGAGTTAAAAAAATATTCGCTTCAGAACTCCATCATCTGAAGTACTTACCAATGGAGTTCACAACTCATGACTTTCATGGATAAACATCGGTACCAATGTTGGGTATAGGCTAAAGAGAAAAAAAAGAGAGTAGCTATGTTATCCTGAATTGACCACTCATCGATCAAAAAAGGTGAAATAAATTTATTTCATTAAATAACAAGTAATTCAACTTATAAGGGGATGGCAAAATACTTCGAGTAAGGCTCGATGGTTATATTGAATACTTAATTGTCAACTCTCCATATTTGTACATTATGTATGCATGACCATTTCTTAGGACCATAATGCCCTTCTGTGTAGGACAAATTCATGTCTTGGACATTTCAGAACTTATATATATTCTGTACTGCTATATATCTGAACGTTTCAGAACATTTCTATGGACTGTTAAAAGGAACTAGTATATATAGGAACAAATTTGGTAGCAACTATATTTTTTTAGGTGTATAAATGCGTGGAGAATCTCTTAGATTACCGGAACTAAGATGTGGAGGGTTGGGCCAGTTGGCCGGTAAGATAGACCACCATGCTTCAGTCATCTGAAATTGCAGCACTGGGCTCTTCCCCTTGCTAATTTCTCTCGTGCTTCGCTGCTCATTGCCTTCGTTGGAACCAATTGGTTCCAATTTCAATAGAGTAGATCCTATATCATGTCTGCCACCTTCTGTATCCAGTGGTATGACATGTAAAATATCTAATTTGCTTTGAACATTCACACGGAAACTGAGGGGCGCATCCTGAAATATAGTACATAGCCATCGTCAAACAGAAAAGAAAAAAGGGTCCAGATTCAAACCATTAATGCACACAGTTTTACTATGAAGTTTGCAGCTACAAAGTGAAGCAGAAAATACCTCATGTTTCTCAACTGTCATCCTAAATGGACATGATTCAGATTATGTACACAGAACATGAGCAAGAGATTTTGTTGGTGTAGGAGTTTCCTTTGTTCAGAAATGAGAATAATTAGAAATGGACTGAACAAAATCAAAATGTTATAATGTACGACAAAGCAGAATAGCATATAATCTTAGCATATAATTTAGCAAGCACATTTTCAATGGCACTTCTCCCAATTTTACCTACAATTCAAGCATGCTGAATGTAACCAATTATAAGCACATAATTAGAAGCAGAAATTTGGAAGAATTAAGATGAAAAGAAAATATGAAAATATATCTTAATAACTGGAATAATCTTTTTCCAAGTGACTCTCTGGAAATAATCTTCTTTAAAGCTTCCAATCTTTTTCCAACCCTGTTTGCGGAGAAATAATTATATCTTCTAAGTCATCTTCATCTATAATGTAAAAGGTTAAATTCTACATTTGGATAGTAAGATTATGAAGTTCTAGGATTTAGTATTATTGGAGTCACTGCATGCTTGTCTCATCTATCGTGTTATTGTAGTACAACTTTCTAATAAGGACTTTTCTTTGTTAATTATCATTATAAGGGATTTATTACAACTATTTTGTCTAAAAAATTCAGTTGCACCAATAATGGAGTTGTCCAGTGATGACATATTTTTAATGTGGTCTTTGTTGAGAGAAATGTGGATGTTTCTATGTCATGGCAAGTCCATCTTTTAATGATTAACAAATTGAACAAAAATATAACAGTTCAATATTTTAATTGAAAGAACTCTAGATAATCATAAGCTTGTCACTTACTTTCATAGAGACGTCAAAACTAAGCTTGTTTATTTATATATACAACACTATACATGTCACATGTACTAATTCATATAACATCAGAGAGCAGCAACACATAAATATACGATTTTGAGATCATGTTCTTTCTAATATGCTTAGATTATTGCAAAGAACTTGATTTGCTCTTTTGGAGCTCTTGACTGGAACATAGATTGTTGTAAAGAACTTGACATAAGCCATACAAAATGAATGCTATGCACAAAACAAATGTCGAACGTGAAAATGTGATTGCCTGACTTATTGTTACATAGCAACCTTAGTCCCATCTACTGGAAAACACATCAAATAGGTGCCAATATCTTAGTCTAATTGAGAAAGGAAAAAAAATAGAAGGCAAATTATGGTCGATTGTTATAAGTCATCATTATCATTCATCACTTGTAGTATGAATAACAAAAATAGATGATATGTAAATGGTTGTCAATTATCTAACATATGATGTTGAATTCCTGCCTTTACTGATACTCCAAAATCTTTTCATCATCATAATTTGCAAATTTTTGTGGCTTGCTTTTTCTTTATATCTAAGCGGTGTAATAAGAAAACAGAAACTTTAGTTAAGTTCTAAGGAAAAAAAAACATATGCATGATGATACAGGTGCCATGACATGATGGTAATCCTTATAGGTGTGTAAGGTGTCAATTGAAGGAACATAGCTTTTCAATGATGCCAAATTTGTATTTCTCAACGTCGCTGATCTACAAATTTGAGCAGTTCTGCTCGGGTTGAAGAATTCCAAATTATCTCCAAATAGGTGTAATAAAACATGGCTGGTCTTTAGCTGTCCTATATAATTTTCCTTTTAACTTCAATTGAATTGAGATAAATAGTCTATTATAAATTTTTGTCATTTGTGTTTCATCTTAGAACCCCTTTGTATGGCCATTCGTCGCTTTTTTTTAACTTAAACCAAGCATATGCACAATTTTATCATACTTTAGCTATGTTGCGCATGAAGTCACAACAGAATGGAAGATACCAATAAGATTTTGGTTATTTGGTACTATTTTTAGTTACCTCAATAAGTAATATTTTTGCCATCATTTTAATTAGGATTATTTACACTAACTACTTCTAAGTTTAGAGTTTATAATATGGAATATTTCTACTTTTAAACTAACTACATTGACCATCCCTATGTTTTATGAGTATCCCAACTTTAAGAGAAAAATAAAAAGTTATAACTCTAACTACCCATATTTTTAAATTTTTTTCTAAAGGGAAGAGTAGTCAGTGTATGATAAAAATAGTAAAGAAGTCTTTATTTAACTAGGTTATGATAAAGTATGAATGCTGGCCTTCAAACAAAGTACTCTAGAACTAAAAAAAAAAACCTTAAAAGTCAGTTTTATTTGATGGATTTCATAGCTAACTTTAGCAAGTTCTTGAAAGGTTAATACTATAGTCCCCTTCCTTTACATTTCAGAATTGACGTTAACTGGTTAATCGGGATTACGACTATGGATTCCATTCAACCTATTAAAATTTGGATGTTGAATGTCGACCTCAACTAATTAGTAAATAAATAAACTCAGAATTTTGAATAATACATACTTAGCATTCTTAGAAATAGAAAAAAAAAATTACGAATAATGTGAAACTATTAACATTGTAATATAAAATATTAATATCATTGATAATAAAAATCATAATATTTGTAATGATAATAATTTTAACAAAGTAGTAAATAGTCATGATTGTGAGATACCAAGGATTGTACTCATCGTAGTGCTTTGTGATAAGTGTCCTGATTGGTAGTAATAATAATGATAGGATTTTAAAACAAATCCATGTATATAAAGGGAACTTTGTAATAAGCTTCATTCAAAGTTTCATGTTTGCTTAACTTAAGTTTGCATTTGAGAGTGAACAAAAGTCGACTAAATGTTTCAAAGACTTCCTGTTAAAAAAAAGCTTTGAAACTCACCTTAATAAAAAAAGGGACTTTTGCCTTCACTATGAAATTATTATTATTATTACTATTATTATTGGTACTATCATTATCATTATGACTATTCTTCTTCTTTTTATTATTATTATTGGTATAATTTGATATTAATATCATCATTCATTTTTCAGCTAAGGTGGTGACAGGTTCAGTGGTAGCAAGTTGTGCATGTTGGCTTTGCTAACCCTTGCCAAGGCTTCACAAATATTTGCATGTTGGCTATCTTTTGATCCTTTCGCGATATGCTGGTAAAATTGAATACCATTACAGGGAATTCATCTATATTTCTCGTTCTCACAGAAAATTGCAACCAGGTTATCTAAGAGTTATTAACTTCCATTCTCCTATCCAAATCGTCTTTTATGTTGGCATAGCCAGACTTACCAAGTCATCCATACTGATATCTTATTAGAAGCTGTTTGTTGTAATACCTAAACAAATACCTGGAATAAGGGAGGAGAGAGGCCTTGGGGAACTCTTGGCGGCCAGCTTTCTTCACCGGCTTCTTGTTCACCGCCTTCTTCTTTGCCTTCCTCTTCACTGACAAGCTTCGAATATTCAAACCAAAAAAAAAACTCAGATCTAACAAAATTTCAACAAAAATAAAGCAAATAACAAGATCCTTACTTGGTGTCGGCCTTCTTCGACACATCGTACTTCGATTTCCTTCTTTAACGACAAAATCAGCGAGAGAGAAAGAAAAAAAGGTCATACATGTGAGAAATCTTAAAATTTTTGAAGGAAAATTGATGGAAATGTAAAAAAATTAGGGTTTCGCCTAGGTTTAGGTTTATGGGAGAGAAAGAGTTGGGAGGGAGTGAGAAGGATCGGGGAGGCAGTTCTGAGGAGGAGTGAGAAAGAGGAATCAATTTAGGGCTCAACCTCTTTCCTCTCTCTCTCTTCACATATATGATCAAAGAGAACCAATAGCATCCCTTAGATCTTTTGATCCAATGGTTAAAAGTAATAATTTATAGGAAAAAAATCTAAAAAATTTAGGGATTATAAACTTTAGGCGGCCAAATAATTTTTATTCCCGCGTGATTATTTGGGACGGTCCGATGGCTTACTTGGGACCACAAATATTAATTGTCCCAATTGAGATATCCATTTTTTCATTTTGTCCCAAATAAAACTATTTTTTGTTACAAAAAATGTAGTCGTCCTAAATATTAATTTTTTTAGGACGTTTCAAACTAGCGTTTCTAGTAATGTCGTCCCAAAAGCACACTTTTTTTGTAGTGTTAGTTTATATTTTCTTGGAAATAGGATAACCTTCTCTTAGTATGATATTATGAGATTTTGGGGATTCACTTAGGCTACACATATACTTTTGTATAAATAAAGTCATAATGGGTAGACATAGTGCTATTTACACATTTCCCTCGATATTGAATATTAGAGAGATATAAATTTAGATTTATATCCCTTTTGCCTTCGGTCATTTTTCTCTAATCATAATCATTTGTACAACTTTATCTTATGTCTTTTCTAAACATCGTCGTAACCATAAGTTCGTATCACTTATATTCTTTTCCTTGGATCTAAGAAATTATTTTTAAAATAACTTCTCCCTCAATTATCTATCAATTTCGAGTTAACTTTTCGGATTAAAATTTTTTTCTCTCAATCGTTGAATATTGAATATCCGTGAAATATGGATTATAAGTTTTTTACTTATTTTTGACTTCGATCATTATCCTTCCTAATCAATTATTTTCTCTTCAAGGAGCTGAATCTTATACTTGAAGAACAGATGCTTGCACTTTTTCTATCTTTATCAATTTGTATAATACTTTTAAACTCCTTTGATATTCTTGGAAGATATAGTTAGAATAATTTTGATGACTTATGATGGCAGACAGCCGCGCACTATCGCCACTTGTTTGACTTATGGAGACTGTGGGTTCATTGCAGCCAGCAGCGCACTGGCGAGGCATGATCCCTAAGTTGACGTAATCTCGAGTAAATATAAGTTATCAATGCTGTCAAAGCTATATCTTTGTCGTCCTATCTTCATCTTTGAGTTGGTATGTCCAGATTAGACAGAGTTGATAGGGTATTCATTACCGTATCCTCATTTGAGTCGTGGAACCAAGAGTTTATTGCAGCTAGCTGTACACTGGCGAGGCATAAATTCTCGGTAAAACGACTTCAGATATGTTTACGATATTCGAATACCATATAGGCTACGTCTTTTATTGGCATACGACTATAAAGTTTCTAAATTGATTTGTGCATTATTCCTAGTTACCAACTTCTCAATAAACTGATTGTTCTTTTCCTCCATATCTTTCTATTTTTGAATCGTCATCTTTTAAACCAAATTTGATTTCCTTCCACTATATTCATAATCACCCCTAGATTACGATTCTATGATCATGCTTACCCAGCCAATCGTGTTAGAACGGTTTCGATTTGGACCATCCTTAACGACCTTCAGATCACGACTAGACTATCCGATTCTATTTCAATCATGCCAATTCGCATGTTATCCTAGAATTCGATTCCATAATCGTACCTAAATAATTTTGCTTAACTATTTGTTCGTACCATAATGATTTCAATTTTTATCGATCTTGAAGAATTTTTGTTCATGACTAAATCAAAATCGTGCCTATATTTTAACTAAGTTTTATTTTATTCTACCGGGATCGTGACTTTTGTGATCTTGTTCATGCTCGTGCCAACTTTCTAAATCTTATCATGCTTGGATGACTTGCATGACTAACCTTGATCATGACTACATCTTAGTTGTATCTAAGCGATTTTAACCATGTTTAGACTTTGTCTAAATCTTAATCGCTGACCGTACCTATAATCCCAATAGCCCTTAATCGTGTATAACGATTTATTATAGTATAGCTAATCCTATTTCGATTATATCATTGACTATCGTGACTAGACTCTTCTGACTATACTTTAATTATGCCATGGATATATTTTAAAATTAGACACTATTCACGACCTAACCCATATCGATTATTGATCATATCATTTATTGATTATACTCTTAACCATGACTGATCTTGCCCTTCAAGATTTTCGAGTAAGAAATTTTCTAAGGTGGGTAGAGTCCTCGATTGATGAACTTTTGTCGAATTCTTTTGAAAACACTTTAGAGCATTCAAGACCATGGCCAAAGGTTCCAATACCAAGCCATACCTATTACTCCTTCCATTTTTACCCTAGTTGATCACTGCTTTTATCGTAGAATTTTTATTTTTATGAGCATTTTCTTATTTCTTACCTTTTCTTTTCATCTATTTTCAATATTACGTTATCATAATCTTACCATACTTTTCACTGATCAATCAAGTCCGTTTAACTTGATAGTCCTTAAATTCGAGGACGAATTTATTTCTAAGGTGGGTAGATTTGTAACTCCCCTTTTCAAATTTTTTTATATTTTATTTTCTTAGTCAGAAAAGATGTCTTTTATCGTACAAAAGATATTTAGAGTAAAAGAAGGATTTTGTTGAACCATTTTCATATGATTTTATTTTGTAAACAATATATGTAGACTTATTTAATTTTTAAAATATGTTCAAAATAGTATCTAATAAGGAGTATTATTTCAAAGAATTATCTTTTTAAAGTATTAAGTTAGATTGGGTTAAATATAATTTTTCTAGGATTAATCTTTCCATTATTAACTTTTGATTAAACCTAGAGCTTATTTGATTCAATAAATTATTGGGTTAAATTCTAAAAGATTTGTCCAAATATTTTTAAATAAATTTTGAATTATGAAAACATGCTTTTAGAATTAACTGACTTACTACTAACGATTATCTTTAATATTTGAAGTTACAAAATCTGTTTTATATAGTATTGGATATTTTAAAATACTATGGTGATAGAGATTTGATTTATTTAGTTTTTATCTACAATTATAAAAAATGCTACTTTTAAATTTGTGAAGATAGTAGTTATGATTTTAATTACTACTTTAGATTTAGTCAAATCCAATTATAATTTATTGGTTGACTAATACGATTATATAAGTAAGAAATTTTACTATAGATTAGATATTTTTAAAATAAGTATCTTAATCGATATTTAGAGAAATATTTACATTAATCTTGGTCCTCCAGATAGAACTATCCAAAAACTACCCATACCCATATTAATGACCGACATATGTAAATCTTTTATGACTAAACCTAGTCTTATCACATCTATGTATTGTAGAAAACTTTTCCAGCCGTATACAACCTATATATAATATGTAGGTGTCATCGGTCTCATATGAGTAACCCTCCCTGACCGCCCCTTGTTTTTCGGCCTCCACGCAATAGCCTCACCAACATCATCCCATCGCCACCCTCGGCGACCTCCTCGTCTTCGGTTATGAGACCAATCGATCGCCACCGGCTGTGCCGAGTTGCCCTCTTGCTCGACCAGGGCAAGCACCACCATCGTCGCCACAGACATCATCATCACCACCACCGCCAATCCCTCGCCACTCGTCTTCTTCCCCGATCATCGCCATCAACATCACCAATCCGTGTCCGGACCCGTGTGTCCGTGTACATAACATCTTATTCCATTATATTACAAATCCGATTCGTGTCGAAACATCCGACACGAATGGCAAAACTACACAAACCTAACCTCCGCCTGAATCCACCGCGCCTGCATCCGCCCCTCGCCGAGAGCCGGAGTCTCTCTCCAGAGACGCCGCCGCTGGCGTGAGATCCCATACCAACTCAGCACCGGCCAGCCGCAACCGCCGGTGTTTCCGAGCTTCGGCGAGCAGGACCCCAGTCGCCTGTCTGGCCAAGCCGCGCGCCTCCGCACAGCACCAGTGGACGCTTCACCGCTTCCCGCGACCTTTCCGTCTACCGCGGCCGGTTCCCTTCAGCCGCGACCTAACCGAGGTCGACCCTGCCTGCACGAGCGAACCCTCCTCCACAGTGGCTGCCGTGCTGCCTACCAGACCGGAGCCGACGGTCTCCGCGATGGCGCCATCCGCCGCCAGGACCGCCGTGGGCCCTAGGTCCCGCGCTCACAAAGCTGAACGACGCACGCCCCGCCGTACAGATCTGCTCGACGCCATGGACGAGTCCCTCCATCTCCTCCGCAGCTGCTCTCACCACCCGCACGTGCAGAACTCCGACCGCCTCTCGTCGTCTCCTCGAGCCTCCGCGACGTGCCAACCTCGGCTGCCGGTCCGTCGAAGCTTGGTGAGGAAGCTCCCTCTCACTTTCTTTTATTCGTCTCAGGAAATGAGCCACCCCTCTTTTTCCTTAATAGCTAAGGAAACAAGGGTGGGGGGTTAGTATTATATAAAGCTTCTGCACTAATTACTGTTTTATTATTAGGGATTGATTAACTTGTTATATACATAGATGTAGTAAATACTGTTATTTATCAATTTTTTTTATTACTTTATAAATTGTGATTATTTTATAATATATATATGAATAAATATGTAATGTTACGAGCATTATAGTTATTACTAGGTAATATTATTAAAAATCGTTAGTTATTCTATTATAGAATTTTGACTAAATAATATGCGTAACAAAAAAATAGTTATACAACTTTATGTTTTTGGACTAAAAATATACATATATAAGAATTATTTTAGTTTTCAAACATCATAAGTAATTTCTAAAATATTTTCTAAATATCTTTTCTAACTAAATAATTACCTCCATAAGTAGAAATTCTCCTTAGATTTGATTAATTTTGATCGCGACTAATGATAATTCTCATATTCTTGTGCATCCGAACTACTTCATACCGACCTTAGGCTAAACGGACTATCCTGGACGCATGGTATTATTGGTTTCTCCACAAAGTACCTCAGGCAAGTGCACTTTCTGATTGCTTTCCGATTCATATTTGGCTTTTCATTTCATGTCTATACATATATCTTGCTGCTTGTTGACACGCTCGTCACACGGAGTAGTCGGGAGAGGAAATATCTTAGTAGACATGTGGACTACCCAGAACTATCCCCCGTGTCTTTCTTGAATGCTAGCAGCTGCACACGACACGTGCAGTATGCCTTATTTACCCCCTAGCCGTTCACATGTTGAAAATGATATTTCACACCACCTAAGTAGATGTCTTTTATTTTTCCTTTTACTTTTCCCACCGTGCCATGTCATCAGTATCTCTCCACTTTTCATCTCTCATATGCTATTTTCATGTCTTGTTAATTCTATTATATTTTGCATTGCCGTCGGTTTGTGTACTTGTTCCATTCCTGACTGGAAATCAACATTTTTTAGGTTAGCTGTGGCTTCACTTTGCTTGGGAGATACGGGTGTACTTGCAGACAGAAACCTAAAAAATTAGATAGAAGTTATATCATTTTTATTAATTGTAAAACTTTGTATTTTCTTTAAACGTAAATATTGTAAATGTTGTAATAAATCTAGCAATGTGAATGAGCAATAAATGTTATTCTTTTGTGATTTTGAGCATCTTGGCCGTGACAGCGTTCTACCGCCGACTCTGCGGCGTAGGCTGGCTTAGACACGTCTCGTATCCAAAAAGCGGGTGCACGTTGTGACAAATTTAGTGGTCAATTGCAGAGTGTGTCAATAGTGTCCCCAGGTTTTGATTTCAGTTTCATGTGTGTGTAGAGAGTGGGTGAGTGAATACTGTTCTCAGATCTGAGAGTGCAATGTGTGTAGCCATTCTCAGTTTTTAGGTGCAATTGGGTGTGTGTATATGTGTAGTATACTCTCAGGTTGACAGTTTCCAGGAATTTGAAAACCCAACATCCCTTACCAACCTGAACCCTAACAAATAGGTAAATTCTCAGATGTATATAGGTGTGTATGTGTAGAACTTAGTTAAAAAAAATGCAAATGTTCTCAGATTGAAATGTGTGTGTGTACGTAATATGGAAAAAAACAGTGTTCACATACCCAGTTTTAGTTAACAGTCCCAAATCAGTTCGCAAACCAATTTCCCCATGCCAATATGAAAACATAACATGAAGGTTAATCCCGGACTTGTACTGGTGAACCAACACTCAAATAATCATTAATTTTCAGTTTTAAAATGCATTTAAATCTCAGAATAATCAAACATGTGAACTGGGTATCAGAGAAATTATGAAACCTCAATTCCAATTTCGAAAATACAATGAACACATAAAAAATAGTTTAGGGTAGAGTCGTGCACGTGTCCAAAGTCCACACGAGTCCCCATGTGTCTCCACGACTGGACACGACGTGTCCAAGTCACGAAACACGCACACACACACTTCGCGTGCACAGACTGCATCGTGCTGCGATGCAGTCGACTCGTAGACACGACTTGTGTCACTTCATGCCACGTGGACGTGTCCCTAGGTTCACCAAGGATAGGGTAACGTGCTCGAGTGTCTGCAACGTATCTACGACACGCATACATTTGATACGGACACCGTATCAGTGAACAGTTGCACGCGCGTGTGTGTGTTTAAAAATTCAGTGCGGGTCGATTTTCTCTCAAACTACTGGATGAAATCGTCCCAAATTTTGTGTGTGTTGTGTCAGTCAATAGGCCCCCGTGTCCACCAAAAATTATGACCTGAGTCGCCGTGTCGTGTCCTGTGTTGACCCCGAGCAGCAGGGCAGCGCACTGAGGCCTCGTGCACGCGTTCGTGTCCAAATTTGGACACGAAAACCAACCCAATTCATGCTCAGTCAGAGACCATAGTAATCTACACATAATAAGCTTTCCAAATATGTAATTTTTTTAAAACCAAGAACAAAAAGTTCTAAGAGGCATTTTATCAAACACTTAAGTATATACATTGATACGTGTCCGATACGGACACCAAACGGACACAAAATTCACCTAAATTCTAGGGACAGCTAGGGGACACCTAGATCTAGCCCTAAATGCAAAGAAAACAGAATATTAACACAATTTGAGAAGTTTTACCTATAGGTGCAAATAGCATGATAAAGCTCCAAATGGGGGATTCCTCCTTGATAGCCAATGCTCCCAAATTATCCCAAGGCTGGGATTAAACTCCACAAACAGAAAATAGTAGGGTATTAGGCTCTAATGCAAGAAACTAGAGTTAAAAAGGATTTAAAATGAGAAATCTATGGTTTAGGGAAGAATGGACAAACCTTTCTTTTCCTATGTGTTGAAATGATATAGAAGAGGCAAGAACTAATGAATAAGTGTTTATATAGGGTGGGGATCCCTATATGGCTGGTCACTTAGGGTTTGGTTAGGGTTAGGGCTTCTAGTTATGGGCCATGGGCTTAAGTCATAAGTCATTTAATGAAATCACAAATCATTGTATTAAACCATAAGTCATTTCACTTAAACTTGATTTTCCTATTTCAAAACTAAATCCTAAGTGACTAGAATGGGCTAACTTATGTTAGACTAGGGTTACCATAGCTAGGGTTAGCTTCTAGGCTAGTCTACAAGGTCTCAACTAGTCAAAGTCAAAATCATAAGCCATGACTTAAAAATAGTTTTAAATTGATTAAAAATTACCAAAAATCGTAATGTGATATAAATACAATTAAATCATAATTATAAATACAAAATTTCAAAAATACCCTCATTCCAGAAACTGGGTGTTACATTATATATATATATATATATATATATATATATATATATATATATATATAAGAAAAAAAATATATATATATATAATAAAAATGGGTCCGCTGCTCTCCCGCTCAGGCGATCTCGGGCTCTGCGCCCCAGCTAGGGCTGCCGCCTCCGCTCGCTGCAGGGTTCAGCATCGTCCGTTTGGCGATCCCCCAGCCCCCCTCTTTTTCCTCCATGGCCTCGACCCCACCTGACCTCCTTGTCTTCATAGGGCTCCCTGCCGACCTAACACCTCTCTCCTCCTCCCCCGCGCCTCCCTCTCTGCCGTAAGTCCGTCAACCCCCGTCCTTCCTCCTTCCGCATTCATCACCGTCCGCCACCACACATCATCCCCTCCCCCTCTGTCCTGTTCCGACCAGCATCTTCGTCTCTCTCCTTCGATCCTCTAGTCGCCGCCCCCTCCCCTTCGGTTCACCCTGCTGGTCCGGCGCCACCATCCCGGAGCCGCTGGATCAGGGCCGCCCTCCTTCCTCCCCGGGCCCCCCACCGCCCTCCTACCCTCATGTTTCTAAAATTTTAAATTCCCCTGGGCGACAGTCCGCAGAAGGCCACGTGCTCCCCTCGAACTTCGCTCTATTGTTGGGGGGCGAGAGCCCCTATGGTGCGGTCAGACTCGGTGGTCATCCTAACCACGTGCCACAGCCAGATAGCTGCGCACCTCTTCGTGCAGGTGTTGCAGCTCACTCGGGTGCCAATTTTGGCACAGTAGGAGTGGGCCAAGGGTCCCTTCCTCAGGTTGTGCCTCGGGTGGGCGCATCCCACACCCTTCCGCCCCCTTGCAGGGATCCGCGTACTCGGGAGTGGGGCATTCACCCCTTCCCCTTGTGCTACCTGTAGGCACAACCCCAAGAGGCCACGTGGTTCCCTAAGACTCCGTTCTATTATTGGAGGGCGAGAGCCACTATAGCGCAGTCAACCTCAGTGGTCATCCTAGCCACGTGCCATAGCCAGATTGCTGTGCACCCTTTGGTGCAGGTGTTACAGCTCACTCGGGCGCCAATTTTAGCACAGTAGGAGTGGGCCCAAGGTCCCTTCCTCAGGTTGTGCCTCGTGTGGGTAGATCCCATACCCTCCCGCCCCTCTTACCGGGATCTACGCACTCCGGAGTGGGGCATTCACTCCTTACCCTTGTGCCACCTGTGGGTGCAACCCAAATTGTGGGCGCAACCCAACTTCTCTCCTGGCGCAACCCAACTTTCCTGCGGGCGCAACCCTCTTCCTCCATTCCCATCCTCTTCCATCCTTTATGCCATCGCCTACTTCGACGGACGACGTGATGCTGCTCTCCGATGCGGCCGGGCTTCTGTGCCCATCGGGTCGCATCGCTGGTCGGTCGAGCCTCCCGGACTCGCCCTTGGCGCATCCTGGGCCCACCGTCGGCTCCCAACCGCCGTCCCTTCTGGACACAACCCAACTTAACTCACCGATGCGGGTGCTCCCGAATTCTCCTTGGAGCCAACCTCACCTTGCTCTGCGCACCCTCCACCAGCCTCCTGGTCCTACCCTAGAGGAACCCACCCCCTTATGGGCGTAACCCAGCCCCCACCTTATTCGGGCACCACCCACGTTCTCGCGCTCCCGCATCCTGGGGTCCCTAGGTGTCAGCCACCCACCCCCCTGGGCGCAAGCCTACCCCTCTTGGGGACAGCTTCTACTGCCGCAACCCAACATCCGACTCAACCATTGTCGGGCCCATCTCAATGCCAGACCCCTTCCTTCGCCGACATACTTCATCCGGACAGGGCTCCCAAGCAGGGGCTCCTGATCCCGGATGTCCCTCTTCCCGAAGTGGAGTATCCGTCGGCATCTCCTATGCCGACGGTGCCTTTCACAGACCAGGAGCTCTCTTCACTGGCCACCTCATTCCCCTACTCGTTCGTCCTCAAATTCTCATCCGGCTGTCCCAAATTTGCCAGGGTCAAAGAGGTTATAGCCAGTTGGCGGCTATCGGTCGAGTATAGGGTAGCGCCCCTCGACCCGAGGCATATTCTGCTACCTCTTTCCTTCGACCTTGACCACAGGACGGTTTGGTCCAAAGGCACCGGGAGAGTCGACTTCCACCAGATGAAGATAATCAAGTGGTCAGTGAACTTTAACACCAAGGAAGACTCAACGACGGTGGCCGCCTGGGTCACCCTACCCAATCTTCCCCTCATTTGCTTCGTTTCGGCGGCACTTAGGCATATAGCCAACTCCTTCGGGACCTTCGTGGTCGCCGCTGCCGAAACCAGCAACCTGACTAAAGCAAACTACGCCAAGATATGTGTGGAACTCGACCTCACCTCAGAGCCCCCCAGCCACATACTCATTGAACTTGGCAACCTGACCCACACCCAGCAAATTATCTACGATAATCACATAATCTTCTGCACACACTGCCACTTACGCGGTCACTTATCCAAGTATTTCTTCCGTCTCCATCCTGAGCTTAGGAAGAAACTAGAACGGAAAGAACCCAGTCCTAAAGGAAACCAGCATCAAAAATTTGCCCAACAACCCTTGATTCCTCTACCGAACTCCCATACCAGATTCAACTCCAGCGAAGTAAAATCCAGCAGAGGCAACAAAACAGAAAAAGTCATGATCCCCTACCACCCACATGTCCTTCCTCTGTCCAATCAGTTCGACGCCCTCGTGGAAGAAGCTATTGACTCCTCCAAGTAGATGACTTTTCCTGCTGACCTCGCTAATGCCCCCGGCACGGACTCGGAGGATCTCAGCGCCCCACCCCTGGAGGACGCAGTGGATCCCCTCCTAGCATCCCCGATTGCCACCGACCACCAAAAAGTGCACGGTAACCCCGCTATTGACGCTCTGGCTATTATAGGGCTAGAGCATGCTTATAGAGGCCTTCAAGTCATCGCCGCTGGATTTCCCATCCAGGCGAAAGGCGATCAGATTAAAATATCTGACGGCTCCCTCCTCATCCAGCCGGAGTAAGCCGATCTCGATTCGGCCGGAGAAACGATCGCACACCAGAAATGCTCTGAGGACCCCAGCACATCCTCCAAGACGACGGGGTGGCATCCACCGCTACCAGAAAATCGCACAAAAAAGGATCTGCGAAATCCCCGTCCATGTACACCAGGTTTGATGATAAGCGGTCCAACCAACACCACCCAAACCCCCAATAATGTTGAACATTTTCTCTTGGAATGTCCGCGGTCTGGCGAACAAACCAACTATGAGAAGAATTACCAGCCTTAAGAAAACTCACAAGATCGACATCTTGATTATCCTCGAACCCAAAATCCCTTACAGGAAACTCCAAACCATCCTATTGTAGTTAGGCTTTCACTCAGCCATAGCTGGCAGACACGACATTTGGATCCTCTATTCCAAGGTCGTTCAAATCAGATTCATATACGATTCCCGACAAGCCCTTTCTTGCTGGATGAAACACCCTTTGATCACTAACCGCGCCATCCTTTTCGCGGTTCATGGCAGCTGCAACATCGTGGCCCACAGACACCTCTGTTATGATCTCCTGAACATCAATAATCACAACCATAACCTCCCATGGCTTTGCATTGGGTACTTCAACGTCATCACCTACAGAGATGAGAAAATTGGAGGCTGCCCCCCCTCTTCCCGCCATGCAAGACTTTAACAACTTCATCTTCAACTCTCATCTCAAATCCATCACGTTCACAGGTAACGCATTCACCTAGTGCAACATGCAGGAAGGACGTCGGCAATTCTCCCGCCTCGATAGGGCTTTATCGAACGTTCATGGCTAGGGATGGGGGCTACCTCCAATCTCTCTCACCTTAATGCCATCGAATCTGATCACGCCCCCCTGCTTGTTGAAATCGCCAATACTTCCAACCAGTCCAGGAAAAGCTTTCGCTTTCTGGACTTCTGGAGCGAGCACCCCTAATTTTTTGGGATAGTCACGGAAGCTTAGAACAACACAAACTCACTCGAACCTCTCAACCCGGTTGCTAACAATCTCCAAGCCACGAGGAAAGCTCTGGCAGCCTGCATCAAGCAAGCTTATGGCGATATCTTTTAAGCCATTCACGAGGCTGAGGATGACGTTACTCGTGCCGAAGCCAGGTATATGAACGACTGTTCGTCGGATACCAGGAAGGCCCTGAATCTCACCAAAGCCATCCTCAAATTCAGGCTGAAAATTGAGACTGATTTTTGGAAGCAGAAAGCCAGGATCAAATGGGACAACGAGGGGGACAACAACTCGAGATTCTTCCACGCCTGCGTAAATAGGCGTAGACAAAAACTCACTCTCCACCAGATTGCCGCAGACGACGGTACCAGCATCAGTAATCCTAAAGGTATCCAAGTGGCGGCTGCTAGGTTCTATTCCAGACTTTTCTCCAAGGATACGGTCCTCAAAGATAACACCTTCCTGGATGAGGTTCCCTATCTCATTAGCGACACAGACAATACACGGCTCGAACAGCCCCCTTCAGAGGACGAAGTGAAATAAGCCGTCTGGGCCCTCGACGAACACAGTACGCTTGGGCCAGATGGATTTTTGGTGACTTTCTTCCGTATATGCTGGGGCATCATCAAAATTGATGTTCACAACGCGGTCACCGCCTTCCTCCAGGGAGCTACTTACCCCAGAGCCATCTCGAGCACCAACCTAATCCTCTTCCTGAAGAAAGACCACCCAGAGACTTTTTGCGACTTCTACCCTATCAGTCTATGTACCTTCACCAACAAGATTATATCCAAAATCATCGCTTCCTGCATGGCAGGCCTTCTCTCCAAGATCATCTCGGAGGAGCAGAGTGGCTTTGTTCGGGGAAGAAATATCCAAGATAACATCATGTTGGCCCATGAGTTGGTCGACTGCATGAAGCTCCCAACAAGAGGGGGGCAACATAGCCATCAAATTGGACATGGAAAAAGTATACGACAGACTGGATTAGCAATTCATGATTTGGGTCTTCAAAGCCTTCAGATTTTTCGAAACTTGGACCAGCATCGTGTGGAGATCGATCAGCAACTCGTGGTTCTCCACGGTTATTAACGGCCAAGCGGACGATTTTTTCAAATCAAGTCGTGGGGTTAGGCAAGAAGATCCTCTATCTTCCACCATATTCATTATTACGGCGGACGTGTTGAGCAGAAACCTTAACAAGATGGCGAGCTCCCCCAACTTCTAGCACTATCACACAGTTAGTGGCTGCCCGATCATCACCCACCTGGCCTTCGCAGACGATATCCTCATATTCTCTTCTGGAGACGCAGGATCAGTAGAAGTCGTCCATAATATGCTCCAGAAATACGAAAGGTGCTCTGGACAGAAGATCAATTCGGACAAAGGTGTTATCTACACCCACCATAAAATCAAGATAGAGTAAGCAGCCAGCATCTCAACCACCACCTCATTCCCCACCTAGCACCCTCCATTCCACTACCTGGGGTGCCCCCTCGTGTACGGTAGATCTAACGTAGAGATTTTCGAAAACCTGATCACTCGCATCAGGAAGAAGCTCGAAGGCTGGCACAATGCCACGCTTTCCCCTGGCGGCAAGATGATCCTCATCAATCATGTCCTCACTTCCATTCCCATATACACCCTGGAAGCCTGCTCCCCTCCCAAGAAAGTAATATCCTACATCGAAAGCATCTTCAGCAACTTTCTCTGGGACATAGTGACGGCTTCGACAAGTACCATTGGGCCAGTTGGGATACTATGGCTCATACTACCGAGGAGGGAGGGCCTAGGTTTCACTAAACTTTCCCACATCGTCAATGCTTTCTCTATGAAATTATGGTGGATGCTTCGCACGAGTAACAACTTATAGTCCAGGTTCATGAAGGCCAGATACTTCAAGCACATCCACCTGTCTACGGCCATCGCGAACAGCAGATCCTCAGCGGCTTGGTATCGCATTCTCAACGGGCGGTCCCTAATCGAACCAGTGATTCGTCTTAAGCTGGGCAACAATGAAGCTTCACCATTTCTGGAGCGCTGGGTCGACGATATATTATTGCCCAACATTTTTGCAACCCCCAGGAACAACACTATCAAGGACTTATGGGACCCTCCTAATAACACTTGGAATTGGAACAAAGTTCGGGCTTGGGCTGGGTCTGAGGCGGTCGATTATATTCTTCGTAGCAGAGTCAAGATCGGACCAGATGCTGATAAGTTCGAGTGGTCACCCGATGTTAACGGAGCATTCTCGGTTAAGTCGGCCAGAAAAGTGATCCTAGGCAATGCGGCTCTACCTCCCACTATCGCATCCTTTTGGCAGACCTGCATCCCCAATAAGTGGTCCTTCCTCATCTGGAGAGCCCTCCGCAACATCCTCCCCACTGATGACACTCTCAACACCATTGGGTACAGCCTTGCTTCCGCTTGCACATGCTATTCTGATCGACAATCAAAAACAATCAACCACATCCTCAGTCAAGGAGATCTACCAATCAAGGTCTGGAGAGCTCTTTCCCGGCGTTGCACACTACCTCATGGGGGTGACTACTTTTATCACCTTATGGCAACCTGGGCATCGACGTCTCATGGACACCAGAACTTTGCTGCGGCCGCCATGTAGGTTCTCTAGAAAAATCGAAACAAGGCTAGATATGAAGGCCGCCAGTACAATGCCGTTTAACTAATTTGGGCGACCATTCGTCAGTGCCGCAAACGGATATCCCTCTACAAACATGGCCAGATGGCTTTCTGGTACTCTCTTCTTTCTACGAATTAGCCGTGGTGATTCTAGTGCTCCCCTTATTTTGTTAGTATACGTGTACAGGTATCGGCATTTTGTGCCTCATGGTATACTTGTAAAGGTTCGGCCGTTCGGCTTTCATGAATAAAATGGGTGGTTGAAAAAAAAATTAAAAAAAGAAATAAAATTATATACATATATACATATATATATATATATATATATATATATATATATATATATATATATATATATATATATATATATATATATATTTTGGAGTCTGCTCCGAAAACGAGCTCGGATAAGACAAAATTTGAAATTGAAATGACGTTTTGTTTTTGGGGGGGCGCGGGGCCCAAGGGGTGCGCAGCTCGAGGAGTGCGCTGCCCCCGAGGGGGTGAGCTGCACGAGGAGGGCGCAAAACCCGGGGAAGGGAAAGGGGGGTGGGGGGTAGCTCAGCCGGGGTGCTCCGGCTAAGGCAGCCGGAAGTGGAGGGCCGTCGGGGGGCTCGGCCGGGGAGTCGGGAAGCGCGAGCGCTGGACGCCGACGAAAGGCCAGCCCGGGGGCACCGGCGACGAGGAGAAGCAGACGGGGGACGGCGAAGCGCCGGCAGCGCGGAAGAGCTCGACCTCTGAGCTGGAGGACGGAGCGACCTACAACCGCCGAAAGGAGGTGACCTGCTGCGCGCGGCGGAGGGAGCGCTGGATACCGGAGAAGGTTGGGAGGATGGCGTCGCGGGGGAGGAGCGCCTGGGACGGCGTCGAGCAGAAGTCCGACGTCGGGGAGGGGGAGGACGCGCTCACGGAGGACCGCTGCACGAGGGCCGGAGCTGGAGGAGTGGCTCGAGGGGCGGTGACACAGCACGCGGGGGGGACGACTACCGATGACGGGAAGGAAGTGGCCGGGAGGGGGAAAGAGGCCGGTCCGGATCCGCCGAGGGGAGCGGTGGCTGGGAGACGCGGGGCGGGCCCAACCAAGGGAGCGGGGTACCACAAAAGAGAGAGGAAGGCGGACGACGGGAGACCAGCGAGCGGCGCCGGGGAGGGGGCCTACGCGAAGGTGGCTGGCCATTGTACGGGGACCGGGAAAGGTCGCAGCCCGAGGCGAGGAGGAGGGGTAGTCCACCGACGACGGTGGGGGCACCGGCGAGGGAGCCGGAGCAAGGGAAGCTCCCAGGGAAGAGGCATGGAGGAAGGGGGCTGCACTAGAACTGCCGGGGGACGGGAAGCTCGAGGAGGGAGCAGCCGATGGGGCGGCGGGCCATTGAAAGGAGAGGAAGGTAGAAGGCGAGGGGGGCGACGCAGCGGGGGGAGGAGGGTTAGGCACCGGGGAAGACAGGCCCGACGGAGCAAAGCGCGGCCCCGACGAGGGGCCGGGGAGGGAGGAGACCGAAGGGGGGGCGGGAGGGGAGAGGGCGGAGGCTCTATGACCGCTGGCGCAGGCGATCCGCGGCAGCTCCGGCTCCGGCAACGTCGGGGGCGCGGCCGGCGGCGAAGAGGAGGGAGAGGACGGCAGCACCTCGGACAGCACAGAGAGGGGGACGCGCTGCCCGGGGAAAAACGACGCGAGGCGGGGGACGGCAGGGGGAGAAGGCCTGCAGAGGCGGAGGAAGGTACGGGCTGCCCGGGGATGGCCCACCAAGGCGGTGTCCACTGTAACACCCAGTTTCTAAAATGAAGGTAATTTTGAAATTTTGTATTTTAATTTATTTAATTATGATATTTAAATGATAATATAATTTTTGGTGATTTTTAATCATTTTAAAACTATTTTAAATCATGACTTATGATTTTGGTGTTTGACTAGTGTAACCTTAGAGCCTAGCCATGTGATTAGGATGTTTAACTAGTACATTTTAGCCTAGAGGGTATTTTGGTCATTTTAGGATTTATTTAAATTTATTATGATTTATGAGAATTTGTGTGAATTTAATATTAATTAAATATTGCTATGTGTTATGTTAGTCTTAACTAGTTGAGACTTTGTAGACTAACCTAGAACTAACCCTAGTTGGTGACCCTCGTCTAACTCTAGTTAACCTACTTTTAGTCATTAGGAATTAGTTTTAAGGTAGGAAGGATTACTTAAGTGAAATTAGTTCATGACTTATGGCTTAAGTCAATGACTTATGATTTATCAATTTTAAGACTTGTGATTAAGCCATAGGCCCATGACTTAGACCCAAAACCAAATTAAACCCACCCATGGCAGCCAACCTAGGGTTTTCCACCCCTATTTAATGCCTCCTTCATTTAGGGTTAGCCTCTCTTGGAAATAGATCTCAAGTTTAGAAAGAGGTAAATCCCAAACTTTAGAAATTCCTAATTAATTTATTTTAGCTCCTTTTTAATCCTAGTCTTTTGCAATTGGATCTAATTTATGTTTATATGCTGTTGTTGGAGGATCACCTCAGCTTGTGCATTGATTGGGGATTTGGAGTTGCCATTTGGAATCCCCTCTTTGAAGCTTTTCTTGAGTTTTGATACTCAATAGGTAAATCATCTAAACTCATAGTTTTTCCTAATTTATTTGCATATAAGGTTAGGTTTTAAGGTTTCCTAGCTGTCCCCAAAATTTGGGCATAATTTGTGTCCATTTCGTGTCCATATCGAACACGTATCGAAATGGTATACTAGGTGTTTGTAGAAATGCCACATAGGAATAAATTTTCATATTTTTGAAATGTAATTAGATGGATCTGTAGATCTTGATGTGTGTATTAACACTTTGTGAAGGTTGTATGGTGTTTTGTGTCCGTTTGTGTCCTATTTTTGTGCGTGGACACGCAGCACGGGCCCGTAGGCCGTGTCCTGCATCACGGGGTCCATTTCTCTGGACACAGGACACATCGTGTCCTAAAATTTTGTGTGAACCTTGGGGCAACGTCTGCGACCGTGCTCCCAAAATTTGGGAGCACCTCGTGGAGTGTGCGTGGCACAATCGCCCCCGTACTGGCCGTGCTGTCGCATGCAGGCGGCTGTGCACGCGCACAGGCGCTGCTGACACGGGGTTCGTGTCGTGCCTATGTGTCACGTGGACACGTTTCAGGCTGACAGATACCTAGCCCTACCCTAGGCGAACCTAGGTGCACACCCACGTGTCATGTCGTATCGTGTGTCGCGTGTTATACGCGCGTGCACGCGTGCACGATGCTTATTTGTGCACTGTTTGGTTCTGTATTCGTATTGTATTCTAGACACGATTCGTGTCCAATTCCTGGACACGAGGACACTCTCATGCACCCTCACATGCTTGTCATCAATTACCAACCCTTGGTTTGTCGTCTTGATGTGAATTTGAATTCGAAAATTCGAATTCCCTTGGTGTTCTGTCATTTGACTGATACGCTTTGAAACTCATTCACTGTTTCAGTTTTAGGTTTTAAGTTTGCATATTTTAAACTGATTTTTGTAATGTTAGTGTTAGTTTAGATTTAGCTACATGTGTGTTAAATGATGATCATGTTAGATTGCAATTTTGATATTTTTTGAGTTCGAATTCTGGGATTTTCCAATATGGACTGATGCACTTGGCTGACATAATTTTTTCTGAGCTTTAATCGTTATTTTTTTACTGATTTTAATGATGTTAAATGTTAGGATTAGTTCACCTACACGTGTAATGGATGATGATTATTATAGTGTGTGACTTGTGATGAGGAATGGGTATTCGAAATCGATTTTTGATATGTTAACTGTTTTAAAAAACAAATGACTGTCAATAGTTTTTCAGAAACCTAAGAATTGTTTCTAATTTTTTTCTTTCCTTAAACTGATTTGATTTAACTCCATGTTTATTCCTTACTGGTAGGATTTTAGTTGTTCGAATGATGGATTACATTGTGTATTGATCGGGTTTTTGAAATTGGTTTAGGATTGTTGAACTAATGGTGTTAACTGTCTTGGTTCTCAGAAATTCTGAGAACATATAGGCACTGCCATTTTTTTGTTCAAATTTCTGTGAACCAAATGATTTTTCCACCTTATTTATTCACGCATTGATGAGCCTGAGAACTGAACCAAGGACACCCTATTGTCATTGACACACTACACCCTATGCATTTCCTGAGAAATTCCTGTCACTTGTGAATAACTGAGATTGTCAATTGGTTTTTTAATCCTGACTTTACACACACTGTCATGATTCACATACACCTGTGTAAATTCCTTCACATATGACACATCTATTCCTATCACTCACACACACAGTTCACAAACACATAAACTGAAATCATGCACACAACCCTGGAAATATAACTGCTACACTAAGACACTCACACACACACAGTCTACTCCTCACACACACACAGTCTAGACCCTCACACACATATGCACACCCTCCTATTCCCTGTCACTCATGATTCACACACCTATGTGACACCATTTTCACACACACACACACTCATATTTCTGTATTCCTGTCGCACACAATCAGTCACACACACACCCAAAATTTGTGACACAAGTACACTGTTTTTCTTCCACTCTTGCACATTGATTTCAGCCTACATATATATTCGTGTCACATTACCTATTCCTATGTATCCTAATTTATACTAATACATTACACTATCAACCCTCTACACTTGTACCTTAAAACTGAACTACTATATTTAACTGTCTACACTTTTCTACCATGAACACTTGACACCCTGCCTCTACACTACACTCACATGTGGCACACACACATCCCCATATTATTGTCATTCCTTACTTTTCTCTCTCTATATATATGCTATATACTTGCATGTTAAAATATATTGGGAATGACATATATGAATGAATGCATGAAAGTATGTATATAAATATGATATATGCAAATGTGTTTATAGCTTATAATGTTTTGTGGTTGATGTGAGAGCCTAGAATGGTTTGTTAGAGCCTAGAATGGTTTGTTAGACCTAGTCTAGTTGGACTTAGACTAGTTTGACCTAGTTGACCTAATTTTGACCATTTAGTTGACTGAAGTTGACCAAGGTTGACTTTAGCCTAGATTGACCCCAAACTTCATGTAGATGCATTGTAGCAGTCTATTTTCTTATTTTGGACTTGTTGTGACTTGTACTGTTCTATAGGAGACAGACACCACTCCTCGGACAGTATATTCTCTTCGGACATTCGGGATACCAGGCGAGTACATTCTCTGATTATTTCATATCATGTTTAGAATTATTTTCCTGCTTTAAATTAATTTACTTGATACTGTCACGTTGGTCACACGGATTGGTACTATATGGATCTTTTCATGAGTTGTTATCCCCCTCGGGAGCATCGGATACTGCATGTTTTGTGCGTTTCACGAATCATCACGTATCTCTATGCTTCCTCTGATTCACGAATCGCTTGTGACACATGTACTCTTATGTTCACAGAGCCATCATGAATCACCTTCACGTATCACTCATTTTGTGAGCCATGTGAAGTTTCACGAATCTTAACATAACTTGAACAGATCCTTGTGTATTGATTGGGGAGTAGAAATAGGCATGTGAAAATTATCCAAGTAGCTGTAGTCATGAATCACTCTCTTAGATGTAGTCATGAATCTCCTATGCCATTCACATGTTTATATTTTACTCTGACTCACTAGTCGCTATTAGTTCTCTATGTATAGTAGATATTTCTATTACAGTTCTCTCTCTGTTTACATACTGTATTTCTTCAGTTCATATATCTTACTTTATTACATGATTATATTTTCTAACCTGCTATGATCTGTTGAGATATACTGTACTCGCTCCTGTCATGACTGGACCTGTTGAAAATATTACAGAGGATGAGGAGGAGGCCCTATGTACCACCTATTACGGAGCATGCTTAGACGACACCTGCGACCTAGTTCCTCTGGAGGACCCAGCTGCAGTACAGGATGTTACTCCCATAGTCTAGGCTAGATAGCTAGGCTTCAGTTTTCTTTCAGCATTGTTATTTGACTTTCAGTTGTTCTTCTGAGATGTTGTATATATTAGAGACTCGTATTGAGCTGGATGTTCTTGAGTTGTTATCTAAGACACTTAGATTTTCTCTCTCTTATTTGTATTACATTGTGGTTTTGATCTCTCTATCTACCTTTACTATTCTGTATCTGCCTTAGATGTGACTGAGACTGTTCTGTTATGTCACCTCCATTCGGAGTGTATATACCGTATAGGTACCTTTATATTGTTAGATGATTGACCTAGGACTGCGTTCTACCGCCGACACTGCGACATAGGCTAGGCGTTGTTACGTTCTCGTACCCTCACAGTGGGTGCGGGTCGTGACACGTTTTTAGTGGTGGCCCATGCAGGTGGAGTTTATGTAGTGGTATTCGAACTAGAGTATCACTACAGCCTGCAGTAGGATTAGGATATTTTTGAAGGTACTCAATCACACTAGGAAAAACTCTTAATCAGATTCCGTATATCTATATTTTGCTGCTTATTGTCTCCATTGAATATAACTGTCCTCCCTTGATATTTTGACTCATTCTCATCAATTGTTTCTTTTTGATCTGTGTCTCCAGGATGGTTGAGACGCGATCGCATCGCCAGGGCCAGGGGGACGCCGATGAGAGGTCTGCTACCTCTCATACTCAGCAGCCAGCCCCTGGTACTGCAGCCCCAATCACGCCAGCTGGGGTAGGCATTTCGGCAGCTTTTGGAGGAGCCCCACCAGCAGTGAGGCATGAGCCGAGTCAGGTGATTCCGGATGTACTTCTTCAGCAGCAGCAGCCACCTACAGGGACAGTTGATGCCGTTCAGCTGTTAGCCTTCTTCTGACAGTACATAGAGGGTCAGTAGACACAACAGCAGAGGCACACAGCAGAGCTCACACGAGGCATTGAGCTGGCAGTGACTGCGGTAGAGAGAGTCGTAGCTCAGCCAGCGGCAGCCCCGCAGCCGTACCAGCCACGGGAGAAGGGCATCCAAGATTTCCAGAAGATGCACCCGAGAGACTTCCGAAGGACAAAGGGGATCTTGTATGCCGATGAGTGGATCGAGCATATGGAGGAGATTTTCAGGTTGGCTGAGATCCCGACGAGGCTCCAGATAGAGGCAGCGGCCAGCATGATGCAGGATCTGGCCCGTACCTGGTACCAGACCGACCCGAGGGGTGGCACAGCAGGACAGACTTGGGCAGCATTCAAGAAGCTGTTCAAGGAGAAGTTCTTTCCAGACGCAGCGCTGGGAGCCCTCGAGACTCAGTTCGAGGCCCTAGTCCAAGGAAGCCAGTCCGTGGAGGAGTACGCAGGAGAGTTCTGCCGCCTGAGCAGATTTATAGAGGACTTGTCGGAGACGACGAAGGCCCGGAGGTTCCGGAAGGGCTTGGTAAAGGAGGTCAAGTCCTACACCAAGAACGCCCGCAGCGCTACCTATAAAGAGATCCTGGTGGACGCTTTAGCTGCAGAGGATGATCTTGAGCTTAGGCTCAAGAGGGGGCGAGACTCCCAGAGAGACAGCAGTAGCGGAGGACCGGCCAAGTGGCCGCACATTCAGCATCAGTTTCAGCAGCAGTTCCAGGGTCAGGGCCATCAGCAGGGACAGCAGCAGCCCAGGCAGCATCAAGCACCCAGACAGCAGACAGTCAGTTGTCCCTACTGCAAGAAGCCGGGGCATGGATAGGGTGAGTGCAGGAAGAGGTTGGGCAGGTGCCTACTATATGGAGCAGCGGACCACCAGCTGAGGGAGTGTTCCCAGTACATAGGCAGAGCAGCACCAGGAGGAGGAGCCAAGGCTCCGGTAGGTCAGCAGCGGGGACCGTTACAGACACAACAGCAGAGATTTGTGCAGTATCAACATCAGGCTAGAGGAGGCCAGCAGGGGCGAGCTTACGCCATGTCAGTCGAGGATGCTCAGGCAGTGGGAGAGGTGCTTGCAAGTTCTATTTTTTCGATTCCATTCCCACCTTGTCTCATTATATCAATCTTGAAATTCAATTCCATCTGTTCTTATCTGCTTCCTTATTTGTTGATAAGTTTTGATCTGGCATTCTTTTCGATTTAGTTTTCTTTCGAGATAAGTCGTATGGGCTAGGTCGCCTAAGTTATGGGATCTAGAGTCTTCTGTAGTCATGATAGCTGGCATTGTGAGGACATATAGTCAGATTTTGGGATGTATTTCTCGGGTGTGGGAATTTAAGGTTTTCGCTGCCAAGCATGTGACAATACGAAAATTTTAAATACCATAATTCTAGAGGTATGTACCTTAGTCAAGGACTCTGTGATTATCGTAGCCTTTCTCACTAGCATGACGAAGATTCTGAGTATCATGATTTTGGACAGACGCATATGATTATCTGACGGTATGTTTGAGACTTTGATTGTGGGGTGTTTGACCTAGAAGACTACTACCATTTTAATTTCGAGGACGAATTTTTTCTAAGGTGGGTAGACTTGTAACACCCAGTTTCTAAAATAAGGGTAATTTTGAAATTTTGTATTTTAATTTATTTAATTATGATATTTAAATGATAATATAATTTTTGGTAATTTTTAATCATTTTAAAACTATTTTAAATCATGACTTATGATTTTGGTGTTTGACTAGTGTAACCTTAGAGCCTAGCTATGTGATTAGGATGTTTAACTAGTACATTTTAGCCTAGAGGGTATTTTGGTCATTTTAGGATTTATTTGAATTTATTATGATTTATGAGAATTTGTGTGAATTTAATATTAATTAAATATTGCTATGTGTTATATTAGTCTCGACTAGTTGAGACTTTGTAGACTAACCTAGAACTAACCCTAGTTGGTGACCCTAGTCTAACTATAGTTAACCTACTTTTAGTCATTAGAAATTAGTTTTAAGGTAGGAAGGATTACTTAAGTGAAATTAGTTCATGACTTATGGCTTAAGTCAATGACTTATGATTTATCAATTTTAAGACTTGTGATTAAGCCATAGGCCCATGACTTAGGCCCAAAACCAAATTAAACCCACCCATGGCAGCCAACCTAGGGTTTCCCACCCCTATTTAGTGCCTCCTTCATTTAGGGTTAGCCTCTCTTGGAAATAGATCTCAAGTTTAGAAAGAGGTAAATCCCCAACATTATAAATTCCTAATTAATTCATTTTAGCTCCTTTTTAATCCTAGTCTTTTGCAATAGGATCTAATTTATGTTTATATGCTGTTGTTGGAGGATCACCTCAGCTTGTGTATTGATTGGAGATTTGGAGTTGCCATTTGGAATCCCCTCTTTGAAGCTTTTCTTGAGTTTTGATACTCAATAGGTAAATTATCTAAACTCATAGTTTTTCCTGATTTCTTTGCATATAAGGTTAGGTTTTAGGATTTCCTAGCTGTCCCCAAAATTTGGGCACAATTCGTATCCATTTCGTGTCCGTATCAGACACGTATCGAAATGGTATACTAGGTATTTGTAGAAATGCCACATAGGAATAAATTTTCATATTTTTGAAATGTAATTAGATGGATCTCTAGATCTTGGTGTGTGTATCAATCTTTGTGAAGGTTGTATGGTGTTTTGTGTCCGTTTGTGTCCTATTTTTGCGCGTGGACACGCAGCACGGGCCCGTAGGCCGTGTCCTGCATCATGGGGTCCATTTCTATGGACACAGGGCACGTCGTGTCCTAAAATTTTGTGTGAACCTTGGGGCAACGTCTGCGACCATGCTCCCAAAATTTGGGAGCACCTCGTGGAGTGTGCGTGGCGCAATCGCCTCCGTACTGGCCGTGCGCTGTCGTGTGCAGGCGGCTGTGCACGCGCACAGGCGCTGCTGACACGGGGTTCGTGTCGTGCCTATGTGTCAGGTGGACATGTTTCAGGCCGACACAGACCTAGCCCTACCCTAGGCGAACCTAGGTGCACACCCACGTGTCGTATCGTGTCGTGTGTCGCGTGTTATACGCACGTGCACGCGTGCACGATGCTTATTTGTGCACTGTTTGGTTCTGTGTTCGTATTGTATTCTAGACATGATTTGTGTCCAATTCCTGGACACAAGATCAATCTCATGCACCCTCACATGCTTTTCATCAATTACCAACCCTTGGTTTGTCGTCTTGATGTGAATTTGAATTCGAAAATTCGAATTCCCTTGGTGTTCTGTCATTTGACTGATACGCTTTGAAACTCATTCACTATTTCAGTTTTAGGTTTTAAGTTTGCATATTTTAAACTGATTTTTGTAATGTTAGTGTTAGTTTAGATTTAGCTACATGTGTGTTAAATGATGATCATGTTAGATTACAATTTTGATGTTTTTTGAGTTCGAATTCTGGGATTTTCCAATATGGACTGATGCACTTGGCTAACATAATTTTTTTGAGCTTTAATCGTTATTTTTTTTACTGATTTTAATGATGTTAAATGTTAGGATTAGTTCACCTACACGTGTAACGGCTGATGATTATTATAGTGTGTGACTCGTGATGAGGAATGGGTATTCGAAATCGATTTTTGATATGTTAACTGTTTTGAAAAACAAATAACTGTCAATGGTTTTTCAGAAACCTGAGAATTGTTTCCAATTTTTTTCTTTCCTTAAACTGATTTGATTTAACTCCATGTTTATTCCTAACTGATAGGATTTTAGTTGTTCGAATGATGGATTATATTGTGTATTGATCGGGTTTTTGAAATTGGTTTAGGATTGTTGAACTAATGGTATTATCTGTCTTGGTTCACAGAAATCCTGAGAACATATAGGCACTGCCATTTTTTGTTTGAATTTCTGTGAACCAAATGATTTTTCCACCTTATTTATTCACACATTGATGAGCCTGAGAACTGAACCATGGACACGCTATTGTCATTGACACACTACACCCTATGCATTTCCTGAGAAATTCATGTCACTTGTGAATAACTAAGATTGTCAATTGGTTTTGTTAATCCTGACTTTACACACACTGTCATGATTCACATACACCTGTGTAAATTCCCTCACACATGACACATCTATTCCTATCACTCACACACACAGTTCACAAACACATAAACTGAAATCATGCACACAACGCTGGAAATATAACTGCTACACTAAGACACTCACACACACACAGTCTACTCCTCTCACACACACACAGTCTAGACCCTCACACACATATGCACACCCTCCTATTCCCTGTCACTCATGATTCACACACCTATGTGACACCATTTTCACATACACACACTCACATTTCTGTATTCCTGTCACACACAATCAGTCACACACACACCCAAAATCTGTGACACAAGTATACTGTTTTTCTTCCACTCTTGCACATTGATTTCAGCCTACATATATATTCCTGTCACATTACCTATTCCTATGTATCCTAATTTATACTAACACATTACACTATCAACCCTCTACACTTGTACCTTAAAACTGAACTACTATATTTAACTGTCTACACTTTTCTACTATGAACACTTGACACCCTGCCTGTACACTACACTCACATGTGACACACACACATCCCCATATTATTGTCATTCCTTACTTTTCTCTCTCTATATATATGCTATATACTTGCAGGTTAAAATATATAGGGAATGACATGGATGAATGAATGCATGAAAGTATGTATATAAATATGATATATGCAAATGTGTTTATAGCTTATAATGATTTGTGGTTAATGTGAGAGCCTAGAATGGTTTGTTAGAGCCTAGAATGGTTTGTTAGACCTAGTCTAGTTGGACTTAGACTAGTTTGACCTAATTTTGACCATTTAGTTGACTGAAGTTGACCAAGGTTGACTTTAGCCTAGATTGACCCCAAACTTCATGTAGATGTATTGTAGCAGTCTATTTCCTTATTTTGGACTTGTTGTAACTTGTACTGTTCTATAGGAGACAGACACCACTCCTCGGACAGTATATTCTCTTCGGACATTCGGGATACCAGGCGAGTACATTCTCTGATCATTTCATATCCTGTTTAGAATTATTTTCCTGCTTTAAATTACTTTACTTGATACTGTCACGTTGGTCATACGGATTGGTACTATATGGATCTTTTCATGAGATGTTATCCCCCTCGGGAGCATCGGATACTGCATGTTTTGTGCGTTTCACGAATCATCACGTATCTCTATGCTTTCTCTGATTTACGAATCGCTTGTGACACATGTACTCTCATGTTCACAGAGCCATCATGAATCACCTTCACGTATCACTCATTTTATGAGCCATGTAAAGTTTTACGAATCTTAACATAACTTGAACAGATCCTTGTGTATTTATCGCGGATGGGGAAGTAGAAATAGGCATGTGAATATTATCCAAGTAGTTGTAGTCATGAATCACTCTCTTAGCTGTAGTCATGAATCTCCTATGCCATTCACATGTTTATATTTTACTCTGACTCACTAGTCACTATTAGTTCTCTATGTATAGTAGATATTTCTATTACAGTTCTCTCTCTGTTTACATACTGTATTTCTTCAGTTCATGTATCTTACTTTACTGCATGATTATATTTTCTAACCTGCTATGATCTGTTGAGATGTACTGTATTCGCTCCTGTCCTGACTGGACCTGTTGAAAATATTACAGAGGATGAGGAGGAGGCCCTATGTACCACCTATTACGGAGCAGGATTAGACGACACCTGCGACCTGGTTCCTCTGGAGGACCCAGCTGCAGTACCAGATGCTACTCCCATAGTCTAGGCTAGATAGCTAGGCTTCAGTTTTCTTTTAGCATTGTTATTTGACTTTCAGTTGTTCTTCTGAGATGTTGTATATATTAGAGACTCGTATTGAGCTGGATGTTCTTGAGTTGTTATCTTAGACACTTAGATTTTCTCTCTCTCATTTGTATTACATTGTGGTTTTGATCTCTTTATCTACCTTTACTATTCTGTATCTGCCTTAGATGTGATTGAGACTGTTCTGTTATGTCACCTCCATTCGGAGTGTATATACTGTACAGGTACCTTTATATTGTTAGATGATTGACCTAGGACAGCGTTCTACCGCTGACACTGCAGCGTAGGCTGGGCGTTGTTACGTTCTCGTACCCTCACAGTGGGTGCAGGTCGTGACACGTACCATGGGTCCGGCCACCAAGGGGAGAACCACCTCCGGCCGGAGTCGCCCCTAAAATTGCCCCAGGGAGCGGGGCACAGCATCCCTCCTCATATGTATATATATATATATTTTTTCTTATATATATATATATATATATATATATATATATATATATATATATATATATATATATATATAAGGAAATGGAGAAAAGTGTCGGTGTGTGTGAAATATGTATGTTGTGAAGTAGAAGGGGTTGGAAAACCCAAACTAAACTCTAATTTTAGGATTTTGAAAGCAGTGGTATCTATGTATACCTATACTAATATACACATATATAACTTTAAAATCATAACTCAAAAACCCATATGTCAAATTCGTATACATATAAACCAACTATATCTAATAGATATATATAAAGACCAAACATCTCAAAAATCTGTGAATCAAAGCCAAATGAATGAATTCAATGATAACTAAGTATCAAACCAAAAACCCAAGTATCTAACCTAACTAATATTCAAATATTCAAAATCGAAATCTAAACATCAACCTAGAAACCTATATATCAATACCCAAACTCAATGTACATCTCAAAACTGGAATCCAACACCAATTCAAAACACACTTCACCATGAATAAACCTATCTCTATTCAGAATCTCAGAAAGTGAGATTCAAACTCATGTGAATAGATTTAAAGAAAACCAAGTGTCAAAATAACCTACACTCAAAACTCAACTTAACTTATAACCCAACCCAACTACAATATGTGAATCTCAAATTGAAATCAAACCCAACATATCTAACTCTAAAACAGAAACTCAATAACTAATGCGATTCAAATCCAAACTTAAAAATCAGATCAAGTATCAAGTTCAAAACCGAAAATCCTATACAAAAGACCCCAATTCAACAACTCATAACCCAACACAAATCTAAACCATGCAAAACTGTAAAAATAGTAAGGGTGAGTGTCCACACTAGGGTTTCAACATGGGTGGCTGTGATGCTCGTGTCCACACAATGTCCAATTCGTGTCAAACAGTATCAAAACTGTACATGTCAGAAATAGTGAAGTATACGTATGTACGGGGTGTGTCGAACAACCCAGAGATGAAAAGCCTTATGCTCATGCCCGGGATAGCTAGGGTATCAGGGTACGTGTCCAGGTGTCTGCAACGTGTCCAAGTCGTACCGTATCTCGTGTCCATACGTGTATTGGAACCGGGCTGCTCGTGCACGTGCGCGTGGCCTCGTTGGGACGTGTCAGCCTATTTAGGCCACGACACACGTGTCACATGCTCGTATCTAAGGGTAGCCAAGGTATAGGGTTAGGTGTTGGACACCCTATCTTGAGTCCTCGTGTCCGAGTTATACGTGCGTGTTAGGGCTCAAATTCGTGCATGTGCACAGCAGGCCGAGACCCATGCTGGCTCGATAACTTCGTGCACACTAAATGAAACCTCGTGAAATTTCACGAGAACATGGGCAGAGGTTTCCTCCACGTCTCCATAAAATTTCATGCCAAAATGTGTCGTATCTATCTAGTTATGATATCAGGATGCATGATAGTGCACGGGCTGTGCTCGGGATCTCATGCTACGTCCCCGTGTCCTGTTTGGACACAAAAACAGTGTCAAAGAATAACAAAAATAATATGTTTTGGAATCCCCCCGTATAGGGCTACAAGTATATGAAATTAGTTTTTAAAATAACAACTTTTATTTCTAAGAGGCATTTCATCAAGCACATGTTAACATATACCGACACGCATCTGATACATATATTAAACGGACACAAAATCTAACCAAACTACATCTACAGGTCTAGGGTACCTAGGTGCATGCTTCTATGAAGAAAAATCAGGATTTAAAGGAGTTTAAAAGCGTTTACCTATTGAGAGACGAAATCTTAATACAAAAAGCCTCCAAACATCCTGACGTCGATTACTACGGTCCAAAGCCTCCGATTCCTTGCTAGCAATCCTCCAGCAGTGCGCATGTGCATTGATTACAGGTAGATGAGCTACAGGACAAAAGATTTATCAGATCCAGTTTTTTACCTTAGGGTGCCCATGTATTATTTGTCCCAAAAAAGAATGGATCAGTGCGCATATGCATTGATTACAGGGTATTGAACAACCTTACTATCAAGAACAAATACCATTGCTGAGGATTGATGATTTATTTGATCAGTTGAGTGGTACAAAGATATTTTCCAAGATAGATCTGAGATTAGGTCACCACCAGGTGAAAGTGAAGGAAGAGACATTCCGAAGACTGCTTTTCGGACTCGGTATGGTCAGTATGAGTTCACTGTAATGCCGTTTGGGTTGACTAATGCCCTAGCGGTGTTCATGAACTTGATGAACAAAGGGTTCCACTAGTACCTTGACAAGTTCATAGTGGTGTTCATCGATGATATTTTGATCCGCTCAAAGACGCTATAGGAGCATGAAAAGCAACTAAGGATTGTGTTAGAGGCCCTCATGAAGGAGAAGCTCTACGAGAAGCTGTCGAAGTATGAGTTCTTCCTAGACAAGATGGAGTTCTTTGGGCATATTATGGCAAGAGAGGGGATCTCGGTGGACTCGAAGAAGATTAATGCGATTGAGTCTTTGTCCACACTAAGCACAGTTGTAGAGATTCAGAGTTTCTTGGTCTGGCAGGCTACTATCAATTTTATACATAACTTGTTTAGGATTGCAGAGCCAATGACCAGACTCACCAAGTAGGATGTGGAGTTTGTTTGGTCCGAAGAGTGCTAGACTGTGTTTGATGAGTTGAAGAAGAGGTTGCCTAATCCAATTTTGACGTTGTTATCAGGGACAGGTGGATTCACTATCTATAGTGATGCTTCTGGAAAATGTTTGGGTAGTATTCTTTAGCTGCATAGGAAGGTGATAACATATGCTTCCAGGAAATTATGTCCTCATGAGAAGAATTACCTAACCCATGATTTGGAGTTGGCAGCTGTAATCTTTGCTCTAAAGTTGTGGAAATGCTATCTCTATGGAGAGCGTGTAGAGGTCATTACAGACCACAAGAGCTTGAAGTACGTGTTGTAGTATTTGGTTTCCTAAAAATTTATTTTTTATTTAAGTTTGGAGAAATTTTTTATTATTATTAGATATAGAGTGGTTATAATCATTATTAATCAAGGTATTGATTTTGGGATCACAATGTTGCATAACTAGGCCTATAGGTGAGATACCCTAACATTACATCGTATATGGTCACTTTGGTCCCCAATTAGCCCCAAATATGTTATTTTATTATTTTATAATTTTCTAAAATTAGTGAAGATTTTTAGAGAATTAAAACCTTTAGAAATTATTTTTCCATGAGCTTTCGGAATTTACTATAGGGTCGCATGAAGATATTTTGATACCAACATCTTTATTTAGGCTCTAAACACCTAGAAATAGTTTATAGAATTTTTTAAGATTTTCTAGGAATTTTTTGGGATTTATTTGGATTTATTTGGAGTTAAAATAAATTTTTGTAATTAAATAATTATTTACATAATTAGCCATCCAAGTTAACCCATGTGCCCACATGTCAGCCTCCCAGCATGTTCTGTCCTAGCCCACGTGTCAGTCAGCAGAGCAGCTAACTTAGTGTTTCCTATTATTGGACTGAGCCGAGCCAGGCATAATCTGAACAGTCAGATCTAGGCAAAGCCGCCCAGACATGTGTCCCCAGCCACAGAATGGGCAGTGGCTCACTGCATCTCTCTCCCTATATATATATAATTGTATATCAGAAAACCCTATTTTTATTCGAGCCTCTTTCTTTCTGGATTGATCTTGGAGATCATTCGATTTTGCGAGGCGATTGCTATCAACCTCGTCGTCCGTTTCGAGTGCCATTTTTTTATAACCGTATTCAGGTTAGATTTCAGAATACACAATTTATTTTTTGTAATTTTATGTATGAATTTCTAGAGAATTATTTGAGTGTTAGTTGTACAAAAATTGATACGTCATACGTTTTTTGGGATTTCGGAAGATCTCTAACTCCGTTCAATGATCGATTTGAAGTTATGGAAAGCTGACACACATATATAGCATAAATTTTTTTCAGAAATTAATACATTCATCTAGTATTTTATTTAATTCATAGAACTCAATTTTGGCCGATGATTCTTCGATTTGGTCATGGTTAGCCATAATGGCGATAAATTTTGACCAAATCGTGATTTCTGGCACCATCGATTGTGGTACACTCGTGGCACTGAAATCTACTTGGTTGCACATGCAACTTACTGAGTTCATGTTGTTTGACTATTAAGTCAATGGTACACTTCAATTTGTGTGCGACGGATCCCGAATTGGAAACTGTGATTTTCCTTGGACAAAAAAGTATATTTTTTGGAACGCCCCAGTGCCAAAGTACGTTGGACCAGGTATACGAATACATGTGAGACAATGGGCCAAACCACACAACAAGCCCATTAGCAAAATACTTAAGATGTAAAATATGATAGCATCCCAGAAAACACAACACAATCCACAGGTACATATCTAATCACATCCACAGAGTCCACAAAGATATCAAGTCCAATAATAATATTGTCACAAATATCCAGCAGTAAAATTAATAATGCATGTGCGAGCAAAAGACATCACGAAACCACAAAAAAGAGAAACAAAGTAATAATCAACTACAAGTCTACTGAAATAAAAGGAAATAACGTAGCAAGTCTAAATATGGAAATGACATGACCACGAAAAATTCTCTGGCACTATCTCATCCTCATGTGCTGGTACATCTCCGGTCTCATCTCCCGAACCATAAATCTCTAAGAAATCTTCTACTTCGTCTAAGCTTGGGAAATAGCAAGCGCCTCGGGAGACTAGAAAGGTACATAATATACATACCAAGGTACAGATATGGAAATATGAACTAAGACAATTTATTGTATCCGTCTATGTGCAATGCAAGTGAGAAACTCTGCTAGAATACCAGATCTTTCCACTAAGGCTCACAAGCACCTCAGTAGGATGTTGTCCCCAGTACCGTATCTTGGGACGAAGGACAATCAATCTTGATAGTGATAATCATCTACTCTGTTACAGAGCTAAAGGGTCACTAAACAGCAGGCGACACGACAATTTGTCTGATACTGTAGTCAAGTTTCCCCCAACTCTATGTCTAGAATCTAGCAATGTCAAGTCTGTACAGTCATCTCGATAACAATAGCAATAGCGATGAACAATCTAGAATGCTAGTACAAGATCAATACCACGAATAGTCATGTAAACCTCGTATCATGAATGTGCCAGTGTCCTGTGGTCAATCGTGTCAATGGATACGTCAATATGCACGCAATGCCTAATGTTAATAATTGATGTCATCATCATAACATCTGTACCCATCAATAAAACGGACACTAACTATCGACGTTCCCACGTCATGTAATGCTAATCAAAATAACAAGAAGAAAGAAAAAGGAAACAATATGTAACCATGGTAAGATATACTTGCTTGTCACTTATGTTTGAAAGTAGGCCTGGCCAACTCCGGTGTCCTCATCACTCCTTCCAATATCACCTATAATAAAACACTATTATTAATATTCTATATCATCTTATCCTATATATATTACATTAGCATCTACGTCCACTTGTCGCCATAACGTTGATACAACACTATCTAACATATAAGTACCAACATCTCGTGTAACATAACTTATAACTATAATAGCAATAATAAATTTAAATTTTAGAAATTATTTATAAATACCTATGTATTACCAAAATTACGTTTTCAATGGTGGAACTCTTCAATAATATGTCCTATGTCAATACTACACAATGATACCACAATTCGATGCACTAATTTAGCCACAAAATAGTAATTAATTAAAATTATTAAATTCTGTAAGAATCCCAAAAATTAGCTAAAATAGTGGTTTTAACATTAAATCTTGCATAACAAATAGTTTAATAGAGTTTTATGAAATATTGGCACTTTTGGACACAAGGAACCTAGAATTTTTTGGAGTTTGGTGTTACGGCAAATGTCACGAATGTTTTAAAATAGCAAACAAACTCAAAACCTAACAGATATATATATATGCATTGGAAATCTATCTGTGTCTGATTTCTGAATAAAAAATTAGAGAGATCAAAACTGACCTTAGGTAGGCAAAAAATGGCTCGCAATAGAACTCATTGATTCTAGAGACCTTGTCGTAGAATTAGCGCCACGGGCAAACCGTTTAGAACTGTATGGTCCAGTGATCGAAGATTGAAGTAGACAAATAGAGGCAACTTTTAGTTTTGATTTTAGGTGAACTAGATGAGAAAAAGTAGATGAAAACTCGTCTACAATTCGACGAACCTGCTGTGATGTTCAGATTTTGATTCGGCAGAGTTTCGGCCCAAGTAGCATGTCGTGCACCACTCTAATGGCCGCAAGATTGCTCATACAGTTGTTAGGGTGGAAGATTATGTCGAGGGGGTCGCGAGAGTAGTGGCGGTTTGTAGAAGCATGAAAAAATCACAGCAATTTCAAAGGTGCAGAAGACATCAGTTACTTCGCAAGCTTCACAGAGGCGCAGGATATACCAAGATTGTTTTGCACTTCAAAACACGTACTACAAAAAGACAGTACATAAAGAAAAATTCTTTATTAAAATCATGTTTACAAAAGATCTATTACAGACTCTTCATGGTTACATATAATGAATAAAACCTAAAGCACATCCTACAAGTGCGCAGTCTTCAGAAGCGCAGTCCCTAAAAACGTAGTAGTGTCAGAGCGAATAACTTCCTTGTCAGAGCAAACCACTTTCTAGTCAGCTATAAGGTAGAACAAGGACGCAGCACCTGCTTGTATCTCACAACAGAACCTGTGGCTCTTCTATCCTAACATGGTGCGCATCTCCTCCGCTCCAATATGGCTAATGAAGTAATTATTGAGCAGGGTAGAGCACAACCTGTGGCTCTTCGGATTGGCAATAAATCTAAACCCGATAGCTTGGACCTCGAAGACCTCCAAGATGTTGTTCAAGTTCGAATCCCTTATGCCAAACGCTCAAGTGCATTTCGAAACTCTGTAGTTGTTTTTCTACATGACCATAGCTTCTTTGAATGAAGAGATCTACAACCAATAAACTTATGCAAGGCCCATGGCCGTCCAAAGCTAAGTAAGGGTCGAGCATGACAGGAGAATGATTGGAAACTATGAGCAAGGCCTCACCCAAGTGTTTCTCTTTATATAGACTGTGTGGTCCAACCCACGCGCCATGTGGCAGTCGGTCAAAGAACTCTATAGTAATGGGAAGAACCTAAGACTCAGCACAATGAATATCGTTTAATAGATTTATTTGACTAAATCTTGGGCTACCGCTTCTCGAGCCCCCCAAAGTTGCAGTAAATAAAAAGATGTTGACTCAGCCGGTCAAAGATGATCATTAATTTCATTTGGAGCACAGTGACTTCGACACTTTGTAAAAGTGCAGCTCTTTCATGGCTTCCCAGAAATGCAGCCCCATCAACAACTCCTTTATTGACTTCTCAGAGCTTCACAAAAGCTCATCCCCTTCACGACTCCTTCATTGGCTTCATAGAGTTACCTAGAAACGCAGCCCCTTTAACGGTTCCTTTATTGACTTCTCATAGCTTTCCATAAGTGCAGCCCCTTCAACGACTCTTCCATTGATCCCTCAGATCTCTTCCAAAAATGCAGTAACTTCATTGACTCAAGAGCACAGTCCCCTCATCGCCCAAAAGTACAGTAACTTCGTTGCCTCCAGAGCATTCTTTTCGTCGCCCAAAAGTTCAGTGACTTCATTGCCTCAAAAACAGTCTCATTGTCACCCAAAAGCACAGTAGCTTCATCGCCTCAAGTGCACAGTCTTATTGTCGTTCAAAAGTGCAGTGGCTCAAACACTCCCAAAAGCATAGCTTATATAGCGTGCTATTCTCCTACAACGTGGCATCATGCCACATGGCCAGTATGTCAGCTGTATCTCCTCAGATACAATTGGATTTAGTTTGGTCTATCTTTTCAAATACAATCAAATCCAGTTTATTTAAACTGCCACCCCCGAGATGGAATCGGATTTAATTTGTTTAAACAGTTGTATCTTTTTAGATATGACCAAATACGATTTTGTTTAAACCTGCCGCTCGTGAGATAAGATCGGAATTTAGTTTGTTTAACGGTCGTTCTCTCGATAAAGCAACACCTATTCGGTTTCATCTGTGTAGGATAGTCGAGCAATTAGCATTCGCCACGTGTCAATTACTCGATCATGTTAATAAATAATGTTAAATGTCTAAGATCTCGATAGTGGAGGATTCCAACAATCGCCACGTTTCTGTTCAACAGCAGCCCTCACGGAGCAGTTACAACGGATACTCCCCGAAGTCTCATGCGCAGTGCTCTTGCACGCCAAAACCCTTTTGCACATCGTATATGTTCTTGCCTATAAATAGAAGGAGTCTTACTTCATTCAAGGGACTTCTTCGGTGTTTTCTTGATTAGCAATCCTGAGTACCACTCACAAGCATCAGAAAGACTGAGCAAGTTCAGCTCGTCGTCAGATCGTTGTAGGAGCCTAAAAATCAATGGGTGCCCCTCTCAACAAAGCTCTAGCATCAAGTGGCACCAGATCATTATGTTGCGCCAGTCCCAGGTTGCACCTAAGCCATCTCAGGTTGTGCCTAAGCTTGGATGTGTGAGCTCTACGTGGTAAGCATCCTCGAGAAGCTGTAACGGCTGCCATCATTACTGACTGCTCTAACAGCTCGTTAGTCGAAGAAAATCCATTCGAATCCCATGCAATGTGATGCTCGAGGAATTTTTGTCAGCATGCAATTAATGCTGACAGCTAGCTTGCGTAAGTTATCAAGAAGAGCGATGATCAATCATCATAGCGTAGAAGACCCAGTCAAAGGCGCCAAACGTCAAGTTGTGCGCTCGTGCCACCTAGAGTTTTGGCGCCATCTGATCAACTTTTGTTCATAAGCAGGATGATTTGGCGTGCATGCCACTATCTCTAAGAACGTGTCTACTACACTACGCACGAATACGCGCATCTCACTAAAATGATGCCACGAGTCCCAAGCTGTTTAGGTAACCATTCGTACAACTGGATTGAAGGCACACAACCTGAAGTACGCACAACTCAGAAAATAGTTACTTCAGAACTCTATAAATAGAGTTTCAAATTAGTTCTAAAGCATCACTAATGATCATAATCTACTGACAAAGTGCTGTCACATCGTCCAAGGGATAAAGTGATCGTCTTCTGATCAGATTTCTATAGTATACTTTTCCGAAAAATAATTGTACTATTGTACTCTTTTCTTAGTTTTAAATCAAACTTTTGTTTTTGCAAACAAAATGGTGACTCTGCTGGGGACGACTTTCTCCTTCGACGAGAAAGTAACAACTCAATGTGATACCGCGTCGGTCGGCAAGATGCAGAAGACTTTGGTCGTTCAAGTCGACCAAACCGCCTACGAAGCAATGATCAGTGTTAGGGGTATTAGGCGCACCTCAGTTGCTGTCAAGAGCAAGGCGCATACTGTATGGACTCCCAAGTCCTTTGTAGTACCAACCACCGCTTTTGTGCAACTTGCGGCTATTGTCTCTCTGCCGACCACTGCTTCTTTGTAACCTGTGCCTATTATCTCTCTGTCAGCCACTACCTCTGTGCAACCTGCGCCTACTGCCTCTTTGGCTCTGAACAAATGTAAATGCCTTTTGGCTACTTCCTCCTCGTCTCCAGTTCTGAATTTTAAGAAAAACGTATCTAGCAAAAATGCTAAACAGAATAAAGGAAAGCACCCATTGGCCTTTCTTCAACTTGCGCAACCTGCACCTGTGGCATCTCAGCCACCAAACAAAAGGAAACGCTCTATAGCTACTCCCTATCTTCCCCCAAATATGAACTTGGCAAAGAATATATCTCTCCATGCCTTGTCACAGAATAAAGGAAAGCGCCCTTTGACCTTTCCTCATTCTTCCCCGATTCTTGACTCGACGGAAAACAACTCCGGTTGCGCCCTTACGCCAATCAGTGCAAAAGCTCTTTTAAGCAGAAACCTTACTCTTCTTGACAGAAATAATCAAATCTCTACTAAGAAAGTGAGTTCTGTCCAAACTGAACTTTCTGTCACCCAGTTGTGCCAGGCCTAGCATACATAAATAGGTTGCACAACACAAAAAAAGGATTCTGCCTACTCCCAAAAAAGCAATTCAGGATCTTCCAAACCTGCGCATCTCAAGATCTAAGCAAGGCAGACTGCTAGTATCTCAAACAGATATACAAGTGCCACATCTTTCTGACTTGTGCATCTCCCTCAACAGGCGCAGCCAGTATCAACTTGAACAAGACATAAGCAGCATGAGCCAGTATTTAACTTGCGCCAAAGACAGACTTCTAAAGTTAAGAACCCTCTTACATATGCTAATCAACTAAGCACTTCCTTGTACACTAAGGAAACTGGACATCTCAAGAATCGGAATCAGGTTCATAACATCATTAAAGAATAGGTTCCTCCGACTTCTTATCATTATTTTTTTTGTAACCGATCTCCGTGAACTTCTTGAACAGAAGCAGAAGATCACTCATCCATCTATAATACAGCCATAAGAACACCACTGTAATCATCACCCTGAGGTGATTATCAAATGCTATTGTCAATAAGCTAAACGGTCTATCTTCGACCGTCTGAACTACTCTCAGGTTCCTCAATCAAAGATAATGGATGAAGACGAATTGTTGTACGCCTCTGTCAATATGACATCTCGAAGCACTAGGGGTGGAAAGCATCCGAGACGTAATACATCCAGCAATCCCAGTCAACAGTATTTAGATCGGATTCATGAGTCCGGTGAAGGAGTATACCAATATAGCAGATCAAGAAGCCGAGACACAATCGGTCAAAGGAATCTTCCTTCCGACCAAAAAATATTCGGTCAAAGGAATCTTCCTGATTCCAACCAAGATGCCTTCAGTCAAAAGGATATCCCCATCACTTATCCTGGGGGTAGTTCCTTTTATGACTTTGATGCCGATAGTGAAAGTTCTGAACAGACCATCTTTTCCACTAGTTCATCTTCGATAGCTAGAGAAGTGACTGCTTATGTTTTCATAGAAGATCATGATGCTTCCAGTTCTAACTGTCAAGAGCAAAGAATTGCTGCTTTAGAGGCTAGTTTGAGGAGCATGGTTGAGATGATGACATGCATTACATGCTATGATTATGACACAACATACAGTTCTATCGGTTGTGAATCTGATTCCGACCCAAGAACCTGTAACGACATC
>JANAVB010043137.1:25000-47199 GCA_029216955.1 Iris pallida | reverse complement strand
TATGTTCTGACATGCTGATTTTAGTTCTTAAGTGAAGCCTCCCTTGTGGCACTTGCTCTTTCTGGGGTCTGACCCAGCTGGTTTTGTATAGCCAGATTTCAGAGTAGCTCCCGAGGTTCTTCCAGCCTTCCAGCCAGATGGTGAACACTAGACGCAACCATGGCAACGAGTGGATTTTTATTTTGCTCTCCCACTCTATTGTAAATTATTCTTTTGAGGCGTTTAGCCGCTGAGTAAGTGTTAGCTCGTGTTGAATTTACATTCCTGTCTGCCTAAGGGTTGTAACATGATTGACAAATCCTAGGGTTGATCATGCATGACTTAAACTTTTGCTAGTATTCGTATTTTGTATGACAAGCATTATGATCATCTGAATATGTAATGTTTGGGATGCCCTACTTTGTATGTCTGATGATCTACCATTTTGTTACATTTACTTGCTTGCTCGAAATTGAGACACTAGACTTGTACTTGACCATAAGAGACTGTTGGCTTGTAGTTAAACCCTCATGTATCTAGACAACAATGACCGTATTACGATGTAGGATTCACTTTAATATACGTAACTGGCTGTGTCTGTCCCCCGCTCTCCAGTATTTTGGTTCTGGGGTGTGACACAGTTTAAGTCAAGAATATGTGAGGGTTTTACCAAATAGATGTCTCAATCAGCACTCGCCTTTGATCTCTACTCGTGTCTTCTAATCTTCCTGAAATCTTGACCTGATAACATGTTTAAAATCTTTGATCTACCTTAGTCCTTCCTTATTGTTTCCCATGTCATTGCTTCAGTGGCATTGTTCCTACCGATCAGCCGGGAGGAGCTCAACCAGCACCCCATCAGCAACAAGAAGACCAAGCCCAGCACTCGGGAGCTGTCACTCCCCGTTCCCAGAATGCGTATTTTTATATATGTACAACTCATATATATTTATTTATTTAATATTTATCATGTATTTAAATTCCTTTAATTTTACGTTAATTAATTATCTGTATTTTATTTCCTGCTGTTATTTTCTGCTTTTAGTCTTGCTTTTAGGTTCGGCCTAGGAGGGTTTTTCTCGGGTTTATGGTGGTTCACATGAACCGAACCCCACCTACCACCACCCTTTCCCATTTAAAGCCCCCATCCCCTTCTCTCTCCTCATAACTCTCCTTCACCATTACTTCTTCTTCTTCCTCATCACTCTCTTCCACCTACCAGGAGAAGGCAAGTACATCTTGCTTCTCCTTCACCCATTTTTATGGTTCATTTGTCTTCCTCTTGTGATTCCAAGAGAGTTTAGTACTTAACATTTTTGATTTCTTTGGCTTGTTTCTTCTAGATCTAAGTTGTTGTATTCTCGGTTGTCCATGGGTTTTGATCCACCAAACTGGCGTGCTTTCGAAATATATAGTTCATGTTGTAGAGCTTCTCCTTCTACACCATTCTGAACCATGGGAACCTCATTTCTGGCTTGGAACGAAGGTTCCATAAGATTGGAGTTCGGGAGATTTAGTCACGCACACGTTCTTACGTGCCAGCGTAAATTTTTAGTCACGCACACGTCTTTACGTGTTAGCGTGAATTTTTAGTCACGCACACGTCTTTACGTGTTAGCGTGAATTTTTAGTTACGCACACGTCTTTACGTGTTAGCGTGAATTTTGAGTCACACACACGTCTTTACGTGTTAGCGTGAATTTTGAGTCACGCTCACGTCTTTACGTGTTAGCGTGACATTTGAGTTACGCTCACGCTGTACGTGCGTGAATTTCCTATCACGCTCACGCTGTGCGTGCATGAATTTCCTATCACGCTCACGCTGTGCGTGCGTGAATTTCTTATCACGCTCACGCTGTACGTGCGTGAATTTCCTATCACGCTCACGCTGTGCGTGCATGAATTTCCTTTCACGCTCATGCTGTGCGTGCGTGAATTTCTTATCACGCTCACGCTGTGCGTGCGTGAATTTCTTATCACGCTTTTCACGCTCACGCTGTGCATACATGAGTTACTTTTCACGCTCACGTTATGAGTGCGTGAGTTACTTTTCACGCTCACGCTGTGCGTGCGTGAATTACCCTTCACGCTCACTCTGTGCGTGCCAACGTGAACCACTTTTCACGCTCACGCTGTTTATACGCTCACTCCTACCTACTAAACTTGGCGTACCCTTTTTACGTGCACGATTCTTGCGTGACTGGTTGGCCTTTGCATAGACTTGTTGGCGTTACTTGTTGGCCTTAGCATAGACTTGTTGGCGTGACTTGTTGGCCTTAGCATAGACTTGTTAGCGTGACATCCTGACCTGGGTGTTTCTATTTGTTCTATAATTTATTTATTTAATGGTGGCATGACAATTCTCCTATTATATCCTTACGCCTTTTTATGAACTCGATAATCTTAGCATGTTAATATTTTTAATATATATATATATGGTTGTGTAGAACGTGCCCTATGTCTTGATTGGTTTATGGATACCCAGTAAGACTGGAACTTAACCCTGAGAGTTATAGACTCGACCCCATTTAATACTAATTGACTTTCATGCCTTGTCACCATTGATAATAATGGTTATCTTGACTAAAATTGATCATGCGTTCCTAGTTGGAACTAAGAGACTGGCTAGTCGTCTTATTGAATTAAATGAATGAGACACGTTCATGTTATGAACTATTGAAATCGATTAGCCGATCCCGAATATTGACATACAGGCATGTGCAGGCTTCAATTTATTTATTTTTCTACAAAGCAGCATGTGTACTTTATGGTCAAGGCATGATTACTCCGTGGTTAGATTTTATTGTTGCATTACGCTATGTAAGACCTACAACCTAGCCGCACGGGTATCGTTGTAGAGTTGCGCATATCGTACCCCGTACGAAAGTACTCATTTGAATGACCATGATCCACGGCATGGGATTTCACTCAACGTAGAGACTATTAAGTTAAATAAAATAATGATTGCATGAAGAGAATGGATCCCCGAGTTCTTACACGACAGCCCTCTTGGGACTAGTAGTGCCCGACAGACCGGCTGGTCCCCACAGATAATGCAAATCTGCCACACGGGCAGGGAGCGGTATCTGGTTATATTATTGTATATTGTATATTGATGACGAGTGTCCCGCTGGGACTCGTCTAATTCATGACTGGCGCAATTGATTGACTGGATAGACTAGCCTTGCTCGCACATAGTAAGAACTGAGGAATCCTTATTGTATAATTCCAGGATAACTTGGGACTCACAATAGCAAGCCGTAGGAGTTGATTGGCCATTCAAGATGATTTGTTTATGTACTGTACCTACTATGTTGCCTAACTGAGATGATCAGAATGTCAGAACATGACGGGCCAACTTCTGTCCTTGTTTGGTTGGGAGGTTGGTTCGAAGTATCGTGATGTGATATGAATCCTAGTAGCAAGCAGAGATCTATTATTATATCCTCTTACTGGTTTAATCCTTCATATCGTGCTTCCTTGTGGTACTTGCTATTAGAGGTCTAACCTCTCTGGTTTTGCATGGCCAGATTTAGAGCCGGTTCCCGAGGACTCAGCTTACTTCCACCTCCAAGATGGTCAATACTAGGGGAATGATCGCAGGAGGACTCGAGTGGGTTCCTTACTCCACCGCTCGTTTTGTTATTTACTTTATACTTAGCCGTTTGGCACCGACATGTTAGTCGGATTGTCTTGTACTTACTTTTACATAATTGTAACTAAGTCAGACTGCAGCTGATAACAATTGTGTATATGTTACTATATCATCTGGCTATGTTTTGTAAAGCCAGATCTCAAGAACATTTTGACTAAGCGTTTGGGACGCCTTACTGCTTTATCTTACATGTTCTCTATTTTTGCTGTTTGAATGATTGAGACAATAGATGTGAAGTGACCATAGTAAGACTTTCATGTAGTATGCACCCCCTCGTCTGGTTAGACAGCATTGATCGTATTATACGGTATTCTTCTACCCGTAATACGTAGCTGGCTGAGTCATTCCCCCGCTCTCCAGTATTTTGGTTCTGGGGCATGACAGGAGCAGCATCCCGAGCCATGCACCTTGATGACCCAGAGCCCCCACTTCAGCCAGTCCAGCCTGCAGAGTCTGACAACAGGGTCTTAATTGGACTTATCTGGGAATTGCTTGCATCGCAGGATCGACGAGGTGATGCCCTACACCAGACAGTAGAATTAGCCATGGGCAGAGTGGGTTACCAAGGTAACAGTACAGACAACCATTTCAAACGCCTGAACGCTCCCTTCTTTGACGGTAGCGAGGACGCGATTGCAGCTGATGCCTGGCTCCAGGACATCGAGTTATCTTGGAAGCAGCCAAGACTCCAGAGGAAGAGAAGGTGGCCGTAGTGCACCTACAGTTATTGGACTTAGCTCGCACCTGGTGGGCGATGTTAGCAGTTGGATTGGTGACGCCTGTCCTATGGGCGATATTCAGTGACAAGTTTTAGACCAAGTACTTTGATGCAGTAGCTCGATATGATCTGCAGACGAAATTTAACAATTTGAAGCAAATGAGCAGGACGTTCGATGGATATGCAGCCGAGTTTTCAAGACTGAGTCGGTTTGCTTCCACCTTGGTGGCAACCAAGTTGAATCGAACGTAGCGGTTTCAGCAGGGACTCCACCTAGAGATTATTCTAGCTGTGGAGCAGTTCGAGCATCAGAATTTTGATGCTATCTTAAGAGCAGTCAGGAGGCATGAGTATACCTCTCAGAGGATAGTGGATAGAACCGGAAGCAGGAAGAGGTCCCATGGGCAGATGAGTCTGTCCTCAGCACCAGCCCCGACATCTAAGGCTTTGTCGATTGGAGTTTCCCGAAGGGCGAATTCAGTTACGTCGGTTCAGCATTCAACACCGACGTACCCTCAACAACAGAAGCAGAAGCAGTCTTTCGCAATGGGTTGCTCTTATTATGGGAAGTCGGGACACGTTGTTTCGGAGTGTCACAGAGCATATGGATTGTGCTTTGCTTGTGGGGCATCGGACCACAAGGTAGGGTCCTATCCTGTCCGAATAGAGTCAGTTCATCATCATCAAGCCTAACCAGTCCATCGGTTAGGGGTCTAGCACCAGTACAGCAGCAATACCAGCCTCCGAGGCCATTGCCGTCTCAGGCTCAAGCTTTCCAGCAGCAAAGGCCACATCAGTATGCTCAGGCCCAAGCTCAGATGCAGAACAGGCAGAGAGGTTTCCAGCAGAGGAGACCAGCACCCAGAGGGCAAGGTCAAGCGATGGCTCTGACCGTGGAGGAAGAATTGGCATCAGGTGAGGTGGTGGCAGGTACCATTCTTATCAACTTTTTCCCAGCATCAGTATTATTTGATTCGGGTGCATCGCATTCATTTATGTCTGCACGATTCGCAACACTAGTATGACTGGAGCCCGAGTCATTATCAGTAAGACTCAATATACTTAATATACTTACTGGTAACGGTCTTGTGGGAGTAGATAGAGTCTTTTCTTCGTGTAAAATCGTAGTTAGCGGTAGAGAGTTTTTCGCTAGATTGATAGAATTTCCGATGGCCGACTATGATGTGGTCCTAGGAATGGATTGGTTAAATGATCAATATGCGAGAATAGACTACCATATTGGCAAGATTATTTTTGGTATTCCAGACGAACCAGAGTTTTCATTTTTCAGAGGCGAAGTAGAACCTTCTCCTCCAGTCTTGCGGATGGCAGTAGTAGAAGCAGTTCAGTTTTCCAGAGTCGTTGAAGAGTTCCCTGATTTATTTTCCGAAGAGCTTCCAGTTATGCCCCTAGAGAGAGATAGATTTTACCATTAATTTGCTTCCAGGGACGGCACCGGTATGAGAGAGAGTCTACAAGGTGGCACCTTCGGAGTTGAAGATTTTGTACAAGATGATTGAAGAACTCAGAACCAAAAGACTCATTCGTGCTAGCGGATCACCTTGGGGAGTCCCGAAGCTTCTTATGAAAAAGTAGGATGGTACATCAAGATTATGTGTTGATTATTGTACCTTGAACTCTGTAACAATCAAGAAAAGATATCCCCTACCAAGGATAGATGACTTATTTGATCAGCTCAAGGGAGCGACAGTATTCTCGAAGATTGACTTGCGATCAGGGTACTATCAGATCAGAGTTAGAGAGCAAGACATCCAGAAGACATCATTCAGATCAAGATATGGGCATTGGGAGTTCTTTGTTATACCATTTGGAGCGACCAATGCACCAGCCGTATTCATGAACCTCATGAATCGTATCTTCATGTCTTATTTGGATCAGTTTGTGATAGTGTTTATAGACGACATCTTGGTCTATAGCAAGAGTGAAGCGGAGCATGAGCAGCATCTCCAAGTAGTCCTTCAGATTCTTAAAGAGCACTAGTTGTACGCGAAGTTCAGTAAGTACGAGTTTTGGCTGGTTCGTATCTCGTACTTGGGTCACGTCATCACCAGAGGTGGAGTAGAAGTGGACCCCCAGAAGATAGTAGCTATAGAGTCATGTCCAGTACCCAGTACAGTTGTCGAGGTTCATAGTTTCCTTGGATTGGCCGGCTATTATCGGCATTTCGTATCAGAATTTACTAGGATTTCAGCACCCATGACTCAGTTGACCCGCAAGGATGTGCAGTTTGCTTGGACAGCAAAGTGTCAGAGTTCATTTGAGAAGTTGAAGCGAGTCTTGATGATGGCCCCCATTCTCATGCTTCCAGTTGGGATGGAGGAATTTTCAGTTTATTGTGATGCTTCCGGCAGAGGATTGGGATACGTCTTAATGCAGTATGGTAGGTAGTAGCTTATGCATCACGTCAACTTCGTGATCATGAGAGGAATTACCCAACCCATGACTTGGAATTAGCAGCGGTGGTTTTCGTACTTAAGTTATGGAGACATTACCTGTATGGAGACCGGGTGGAGATTTTTACCGACCACAAGAGTCTTAATTATGTGTTTATTCAGAAGGATCTTAACATGTGTCAGAGGAGATGGCTAGAGCTACTTATGGATTATGACATCAACTTGCAGTATCATTCTGGGAAGGCCAACGTAGTAGCAGATGCATTGAGCAAAAGAGCTAGAGTTTATTTTCTAACAATGCAACCAGAGTTATTAGCAGACCTTCAGAAGATGATGATAGAGATAGTTCTTCCTACTAATGTGGCAATGATGGCCAACATGCAAGTTCAGTCCAGCATAGTTGAGAGGATCAAGATGGCACAATCAGCAGATTCCAAGCTACAGCGGCTCATGGCAGAATGTGAAACAGGACGAAGACCCGAGTTATGCATTCACGAAGATGGTGCACTCCGTCATAGAAGGCATCTTTGTGTAACCAGTGGTGATATCAGACATGAGATCATGATAGAGGCTCACAGTTCTCAGTATTCAATTCATTCCAGTGGCACGAAGATGTACCGAGATATCCGTCAGTACTTCTGGTAGAATGGCATGAAGAGGAAGATAGCTCGATTTGTCTTCCGATGTTTAGTTTGCCAATAAGTTAAGGCTGAACATCAGAGACCAGCTGAACTTCTTCAACCGTTATCGATCCCGGAGTAGAAGTGGAAGCATATAACCATGGATTTTGTAATCGGGTTACCTAAATCCCCGGCTGGCAGGGATGCCATGTGGGTTATCGTTGATCGTCTTACGAAGGTAGCTCATTTTCTCCCCTTCAGAATTGGTCAGTCGACTGATCAGCTAGCAGATATGTACGTTAGACAGATAGTCAGATTGCATGGAGTGTCAGTCAATATCATATCCGACAGAGATTTAAGATTTATATCACACTTTTGGCAGAGTCTTCAAGAGAGTTTGGGGACTCGTCTCAAGTTCAATTCAGCATATCATCCGCAGACAGATGGTCAGTCAGAACGCACAATTCAGACTCTTGAAGATATGTTGTGATCTTGTATGCTGGACTTCGGTGGTCCGTGGGAAGATCACCTGCACCTAGTGGAGTTCTCCTATAACAACAGCTTCCAGGACAGTATTCAGATGGCACCTTTTGAGGCCCTATATGGCAGAAAGTACAGATCTCCTTTAGCCTGGGATGATGTCGGCGAGAGACAGATTCTTGGTCCAGAGATGATTATGCGGACTATCGAGGTGGTCAGGCAAGTCAGAGATCATCTTCGAGTTGCGCAAGATCGCCAGCGCCATTGGACCGATTCTCATCGGAGTCCCCTTAAATTTTCTATCGACGACTATGTATTCCTTAGGATCTCGCCTACCCGTGGCATCATTCGATTTGGCGTACAAAGAAAGCCTAGTCCTAGGGATATAGGGTCGTTCGACATTCTTGAGCGGGTAGGTGATGTGTCGTATCGTCTCGTTCTTCCGCCATCGTTACGTGAGGTACATGATGTCTTCCATGTATCCCAATTGCGACGGTATATCCCAAATTCGAGTCATGTCCTTGATCATTCGGAATTGGTTGTTGGTACCAACCTTTCGTATGAGAAAAGGTCTGTATCCATATTGGACCGAATAGAGAAGGTACTCAAGAACAAGACTATTAGTTTAGTCCGTGTTGCTTGGGGTCACCACTCTTTAGGTGAGTCAACGTGGGAGCGTGAGGATGATATCCGCTCGCGATATCCACACATGTTTGACTCATAAGGTATAATGTCCTCCTTATGCCTTATGCTTTTAAATCCTTGCTTGTATGAATGATTGTTTGATTAACTGCTAGTCATAGATTACTCGTGATTAGTATAGCTTGCTCCGACATCTCTAGCCTCTTGATTAAATTCCGAGGACAGAATTCTTTTAAGGTGTGTAGAGTTGTCACTCCCCTTTTTCGTTATACGTATTTTCAGTATACGTGTACGGATTTCCGACCCATATTTTGACTTGTCTAAGCATGGCTTAGCCTGGTTTGGTCTTGGTTTAACTTGATTTAGCTTGGCTTGGTTTATTTTAGTTTTGGTTTGAGATGGAGAGGATTGATATAAATATCAACTCCACCCTCTCTCTCTCTCTCTTCATTATTTTTTTACTTCTTCATTTACTTCTTCTTCCTCCATTAATTCCCTCCAACCACCTTAGGCAAGTGCAACTTGCTTCATGGAGGAACTCCATTTTAATTGTTCTATTGTCTTCCCTACAAGCTTCTAAGACTATTTAGTACATAGCATTTTGGTTTTGGAGGATTAATTCTTGTAGATCTAAGTTTTTTTTAAATTATGCTTTTCTTGGGTTTTGATCTCTCAAACTTCGTTATTTTATGTTTTTATTGTTCTATGTTGTAGAAAATTTGATTTTACCCAAAATAGACCTTTGAAAAACCCGAATTTTGATTTATTTTGAGTGATTTATGGACCTTGGAAGTTTATGGGTTCCATGGTTCTTCTTTTCGGATTGGAGAAGAAGAAAAGTGTGTGGGCGCATGGCATTTTATGCGCCCACAGTGACTTCAGCCTTGGGCGCATGTCCCTTTATATGCGCCCGAGCTTCTTGCCGTCCTCAGTGTGGGCGCATGGCTTTATATGCGCCCATGACTTTTGGTTGCTTATGCACATAACTCCAGATATGTGTTAAGTCATAGTATCCCTTTGCCGTATGCGCATAGCCTTTATTATGCGCCCACATGGCCAGTATAGATGGCTCTTGACTTAGCTTTCCATTGTACCCTATCTCACTCATGTGGGCGCATACATGTGGGCGCATGCCCTTAGGCGCATAGCCTTGGGTGCATGCCATTTTCAGCAGATCCATTTTGGGTGTGTGCTCTTCATGACACCCCATTGACCCCTTGGGCCATCTCTTGTAAATATTCTTACTGTCCCCATGGTCCTTAGTGTGAGTTGTGACTTTGTTTGTACTCTTTACTAGACTGGTCCTGTAATGTTATTTTTCATGTTACACATGTTCTCGGAGCCTTAGACACGATCTTGGCATGGCACGTACACTCTCTAACAACTCTTTGATAGTGGCCCGCTGTGGTGCACTTACATGAACACGACATGACAATGTGACTTTACATGATAACTTTGGATAGTGACCCGTCGTGGTGCACTCTTGATAAGCAACTTGACATGATAATTCTTGATAGTGGTTCGTCGTAATGCACTCTTGACAAGATAAGTAATCTTGATAAGTAACCTAACATGATAATCTTGATATGCTATTGCGACGACTATCTTGACTTGCTAAGTAACTCTTGTCTTGACACCGTGGGTGATCGTTCTTGAATGTACTCGTATAAGCTACCAGTCTCGTCTCGTATCATGTTTAGGACTTCCATCCCTGGTTACCACGGTCAGGGATTCATATCGAATCTGACTTGGTTAATAACTAGATTGATCAAATTAGTTCATATAGAGAGATGTTTCCAGTTACAGGCGATCCCATTATCCCGGCCACACCTGATGGACTTGTAGCCTGCCGACGAGTATGGCACATTTCTAGCCCACTGTCATGTGGGGCACTCCTTGAAACAAGTACTATGCACACTGTCATGTGTTGCACTTCAAATCACCTAATAATTCTTGATAACTCTTAAATGAACCTCATCTGGATAACCTGGATAGCTGCAGGGCTTGTGACTGCTGGAACATCTCATTGCATCTTGCTAGTAACTAGACTTGTGATAACCCTAGTTAGTTAAAGTATCCAGTACATGGCTATCCTAGGACATGTTTGCTTTCTCTTGGTGATAAATGATTAGAGACCAGTTTCTGTTCAGGCGAAGGGTTACAACCCCGGTCCTTGTTTGGTTTACGGATTGTAACCTGGCTTCCGGAATAGTTCCTCGTCCTCTCGTCTTTATTGCTCCATTTATATTTCTTGTCTTCTTATTATTATTCTTGTTTATGTTCTGACATGCTGATTTTAGTTCTTAAGTGAAGCCACCCTTGTGGCACTTGCTCTTTCTGGGGTCTGATCCAGTTGGTTTTGTATGGCCAGATTTCGGAGTAGCTCCCGAGGATCTTCCAGCCAGATGGTGAACACTAGGCGCAACCATGGCAACGAGTGGATTTTTATTTTGCTCTCCTACTCTATTGTAAATTATTCTTTTGAGGCGTTTAGCCACGAGCAAGTGTTAGCTCGTGTTGAATTTACATTCTTGTCTGCTAGGGCTGTAACATGATTGACAAATCCTAGGGTTGATCATGTATGACTTAAACTCTTTCTAGTCTTCTCATTTTGTATGACTAGCTTCATGATCATCTGAATATATAATGTTTGGGATGCCTTACTTTGTATGTCTGATGATCTACCATCTTGTTACATTTACTTGCTTGCTCGAGATTGAGACACTAGGCTTGTACTTGACCATAAGAGACTGTTGGCTTATAGTTAAACCCTCATGCATCTAGACAGCCGTGACCGTATTGCGAGGTGGGATTCACTTTAATATACGTAGCTGGCTGTGTCTGTCCCCCGCTCTCCAGTATTCTGGTTCTGGGGCGTGACACAACGGCTATTTTTTTAAACGTCTATATCCCAGCGGCTACTTTTTTTCAACGTCTCTTTTCTTTTTCTATTTATTGTCTTCTTAACTCTCTCTCCCACACAAATACGTTACTTTTTTCACCTCTCACAGAAGCAATTCTCTGAAGCTTGGAAGCTCCATCTCCTCACGAAAGCTAGTCTCCCTCTTACAAGCTCTCGCTCCTTGCAACGCGACTCTCTATTAGCTAAACATTCTCAAACTACTTCTTTCTCATAGATGATAATATTAAAATATTATGCTCACATGGTGGTATAGTAAATGGGTTATCTTACGAAGGAGGTGACACCCAATTTTTTCATAATTTATCGTCATATTACTTTAGAAAATTTACGCAATTTAATTTTTGCGCATTTTTCTATTAATTAATCTATTTTAAAGTCTGTTTTTGGTTCCACATGTTTATTGATAGATGGTGAAGAAGCATAAAATTTTATTATTGAGATTAATTCGCAATACCGTATATTAAGTCCTCCCCCCAATAGTTGACATCCCCCTTCCAATGGCTGGTAGCTTTTTTGCCACACCCCCCAATACCCCCACTCCGCTCCACGCAAGGTAGCTCCCCCCCCGGTGCCACCCCCACAGCACGTGCAATCAGTGATGTCGTATCCACCATGTGTTGTCACGACCCACACCTTTTTCAGACGCGAGCTCGTGAGCAAGTCAGCTACGCACCAAGCGGACTCCAGCCCGATTCGAATACGTAAACGCTGTCACGGCTATGGTAAACTGCCAAATCATGGTAAAACAAATCTATATCTCAATCCACAAGATATATAAATCAAGAATGAACAAGTATGGTTCATGGTCTGCAGCCCACTAGCATATATGTCCGATAAGACTCTAAAGAAGGTAACAAGAGTCTAAAACTGAGTCAAGAAACATGATATCTCAGGATAAGGTATGAAAGCACAAGCGGATAATAAACGTAATAATGATACCTGAATCCCGCAAGCGTATCATCGCATCCGAAACCCACAAGAATCGCGAATCATCCGCCATCCAGAACTGCTAACTAACTCCACGTAATAACTAACCTAAAGAGATCATTAGGTCCTCAGGGGACATAGCAAGATACATAAAAATATGCCTATCTAGCAGTTTAATCATGCATGATAATAAACAGGATATAAATAAGGAACGACATTCAACATTGCAAGAGACTACGACCAAACTGCTAACAAGTGACTAACGACAAGTGGCTACTGACAGGTGACTACGAACTGGAATACAAGAACAACTACACGTAACTGAACTGCTGGATGAACAATGAACACGAGATCAATGGAATATCAAACCCTCGCCCCGAGTGGACTCGTAGGTTTGAACTAATCACTAACCCTCGTCCCGAGTGTTGACTCTCTGGTTAGTTCACGATAAGGCACCCTCGTCCCGAGTGTGGACTCTCTGGTGCAATAAACAAGTCAACATCCTCGTCCCGAGTGTGGACTCACGGATGTAAACCGATCAAGACAAACACCCTCGTCCCGAGTGTGGACTCTCTGGTGCCAAGGATACAAACACCCTCGTCCCGAGTGTGGACTCTCTGGTACAACTGATCAACCCTCGTCCCGAGTGTGGACTCTCTGGTTGAGAAAAATGATACAGGGAAATAGCAGTTCAACTACACATACTCGTTCCAAGACACGACTCAGTCAGGTGAGACAAGGTATAATTCGGTCAAGACACAGGTAAGGACTGCTCTAGCATGAACTATAATGTGAACAAGTCCAGTATAACTATACTATCAAGTCAAGCAAGACAATAAACTGGTGAACACGGTATATAGAAAAATAGATAAATCAAGTCAACTAGAAAGCTAATGATAACATATAAGATCTATAGCAAAATAGAATATCTAATGATAATACAATAACACCATGAAAACTATAAACATGAAATTAAACTGTAGAGGAAGACAAGGTATCTTGCCTGTAGATTGCACGCAGATCCAACAAAATATAGTCAACTGCTAAGTCATAAAGTCCAAATCATCACAACTGTCTCCGAACGCTGAAACAGACATTACCAACATTCTTAAAATAGTTAAATTAGCTAGATTGCCTATCCTTAAGTCTAATTCTGGACACAGGAGAAAAACGATAATTTTGGGCCAAAACGGAGTCCGCCGTTGGACCCGCTATGTACCGAAAAGCGTGCCAGAGTCAATGGTCTCTAAAGTCGTCAAACTACATGTCTACGATTTTTTTGATGATACGAACCCAATGTTATGTCCAATTTTGGATTCGGTGGGCTGTGCACAAAATCACCCGTTGAATTGGATCGTGGGGCCCGCAAAACGGCGATCCGATCAACTGTCTCAAAATCGGACCAAACTTGGCATACAGGACCAAAAAATGACACGGTCCTGTTGGCGTAAGTTTCTTCTCGATCTGACGAACGTGCACAAAGTAATTGAAAACTTGTACAAAAGTCGATACGGTAAATTTTGACGGATACGCATCAAATTCGTTGCGCACGCGACCAATTTGAATTCTGTCGAAGCCCACACGTCCACGAAGCCGTTACGCACATTTCGATGCTTTCGGTTCGTGACCACGTCGCCCGGTTTGGCGGGACGCACATCATATCGAAGGTTTTCTAAAGTTTTCTAAACTATTTTAGACGGGTTTTTATTGATTTTCAATTCGATTTCTACTACTGTCTAATCCACGATAAATAAAACTAATAATGAGGTTTTCGTCGCGGTTAGGTTGTCTAAAACTTCTGTTCAATTAGATTTTCGAAACTGTCGTAGACTGGCAAAGAATTGCCTTCCAAAACCGATGTTGGGACTGGATTTTAACCTGTTTACAAACATGTTTTCTGTCGACTTCGAGTCGACTTCCGGCCAAAATAAAGCATATAATTCAATCTACTTGAAAGGAAATAATCTTGTATAGGTTGGGGACATACCCGAGAAAACGGCTCGCGAAACGATCGAGCGATCGTCGAGAGCCAATGCTGCGAACTCAGCCTATTCACTGCCGTCTACTGCTACTGCTGTGGTTACTGTTGCATTCCGCACGCACGGCTTTTCTGGCCGGGCGGCGCTCGGGGTTAGGGTGGCATGGCAGCGGTTTGGAGAAGGAGGCGTTATGGTTTTGTGTATCCCCCTCTCCTCTCTCTCAATTTCTCTATAAATAGTCGGGATGAACAAGTGTGGGAGGAGTTCGGTTAGCCTGGGCTCTGTTTGGCCGAGCGGCTCTGTAGGTAGCTTGGGGCTGGGCTGGGCTTTGTGTGTGTGGGTATATTTATATAACTAGTTTAGTTATAAGGCCTATATTATATATATATTTGTATATACATATATGTGTACAAGTAGATATATATACTATATACACAATTAATTCTTATTAATTATAAATCCCATGAATAACATAAACTGTCATGACATTTTCTAAAGCAAAAGTAACCTGGTTAAATATTATTTATTATATATAACAATAATAATTTATCTGAATAATAATTAGACTATTAAATAAATACGAAATATATATACACATATATGGGAATATATAATCCAATGGATACTACTATCGTGTGTGTCTTTAGTCTGTAAATCAAAAGCTAAACGATTATATTTGCACATGCCATCATAATTCAAGATAAAATTATTGCTATCACTTTCAATAATACATACATGATATATGTGCATATACCCAATTACTTACAAAAATATATATTTAGTAGAACACTAAGATAAGATACTATATACCCATACATACTATAATGACACGGTCATCTTTGGACACACTACATAACTACATGGGCTTGGGCTGGTTACGGGTCCAATTCGGGCTAGTTCGGTCCAATCGAGTTTCCTAAAAGTTCAATATTCTAATTAATAATTAATTACTCGTCTTTGGGGTTAAGTCGCAACTTGGCCTGGTTTTTCTAGTTAGGACACAATTATGGCTGGGTCTTTCTTGGCATGGCTAATACACTAGACAAGACACGCCACTGCACTATCCGTGCCATGATTCCTAGTCGTCTGGTACTTCAAAACTCAACTATGGCTAAAATCATCTACCGTAATAATTAACAAAATAATTATTTATAAAAATCTAAAAATCATCATTTAAATCAAATAAATAATAAAAATAATATTTCAAAAAAAATTCGGGAAGGGGAGCTACATGCGTCCACGCAAAGTAGCTTCCAGCTTCCCCCTTAGCGCCCCCTGGCGCGACCCCCACAGCACGTGCCATCAGTGATGGCGCGTCCACCATGCGCGCGCCATTAGCGTTGGTGCGTTCTCGAGCGCATGCCACCATCGCTGGCGCGTCCCATCTCTCTTCCATTCAAACCCACCACGCGCCATGGTTATTGTCGTTTCGTTGCCTACAATGCAATTACACTAACTTCTTACTTTTTTATAAATTAAGGAATTTTTTTTACTCTAGACAAAAAAATTTTTTTTGCTGAGGATACAAAACTTTTGTTGTTTTATATTAACATGTAACATATATGTTCGATGATGTATTTGTTGGCTGTGCTTGCTTTTTTGAGCACACCCACATAATGGACAAAGCTCAACTTCCTCCTATTCACTTTAGTCCCACATCGGATTGGCAAGAAGAGGGATGTGTGTATATATTACCACTCCCTCTTTTGCTTCGTTAAAAGTTGTGTGTGGGAGATCCATGGGCCACACGCGTGCGCCGTCGCCGCCGCCCGGCCCGGATCGGCTCGGTTCGGTTCGGCGCACATAACGGGTGTGGGTACGTGCCCACATCTGTGGGCGCCGAATGCCGATTTGATTTCCTCTTCGGGTTCGGGCTGAGACCCTAAAACTTTTTGCTCCTCTCAAATTTTTTTTGACCGTTACAATCATTTAATTTTGTAACGTTTACTATTCAAAATTACGTCCAGATACATTGCATCACGTTTTTACTTTGTAACGTTAAAATATTATTGTTCATTATTTCTGAACGTTACAAAGAGCCACCGTCAGCCTATATAAGTCTGTGCTTCTTTCTCTTCCAGACACAAAAAATATTCTTCTCGAAATTCTCTAAAATTTTCGTCTCCTTCATATTACTGCTATTGTTCTTCGTTGCTCTGGGCAGAGCTAAGTTGGGGTCTTTCTCTCAGCTTCGTGTGCGGCAACGAGATTCCGGTAGAGCGGAGATTTTACCACTAGGGGCGTTCGGATTCAGTCTACACATAGACCCGAGCTAACTCTTAGGGCAGTGCTACGTGTGCGACTTCCCCGGAGGCCGGTAACAATTTAATATTTTATTTTCTTGCAATTTTTTTTCAAAGAAGAAAATCGAAGAATATACAACAGTCTAAGAGTTATCTAAATAATATATTTCGTTTACCTTACATTTTCTTCTATTCTGTTAAAAACAAATAAAACAAAAAAATTAAAATTTGTTCAAACCTGTACTGTCACAATTTTAATAAACTATTATTTGACGTTTAAATTGTACTGTTTTGAAATTATTCTATTACTTGACATTTTTCTCTAAAATTGTACTGTCTTATGAGAAATTTGTTCAAACGTTTACTGTCACAAGTTTATTGAAACAATTATTAAAATTGTACTGTTATAATTTTAGTAAACTTGTACTGTCAAAATTTTAGTGTTACATTCACTACTGTTACATTCACTGCTATTAACAATTTTGATATTTTGACATTTACTGTTGTCAAATTATTAGTGCTTATTTGTTGAAAATTTTACACTCACTACTGTCAAATAAATTTTGTCAAATAAATTGCTTAAAATTAGTTATATTCATATTCACTACTGTTAAAATTTGTTGACCAAATAAAATTAGTTAAACTGCTTACTAGTGCTTATCAAATAAATTGCTTAAATTTGTGTTACTACACTTTATCAACACTAGTTGAGTAGTTCTTTTACTCAATATTTTAATTTGGGCTAAATTTTACAGTTAATTGGTTTAGTAAAATTCTTTTAATTTTAAAAGTTCTAAAGTAGAGCTTTGTTTGGGAACAAGCCAAAAGGGCCCTTCTGTCAACAAAGCAAAAATTCGTCTAAGCGACCGGTATTTAAGTTTTCCTAGTGAAGCACCGCTTGCTGGGATCCGGCCCCTACAGCTAACCCAACCTTATCAAAACTTGAAAAACTAAAATTTTGAAGGTAGATTACTAAAATCATTTTAATTGTTAATTTTGCTTAAAGCCATCTTATTGAGTAAATTTAAACTTCTACAGCCTTAGAAAACATGTCTGCCAAGGAAGAGACTTTTTCTGCTAAGCCCGCTATGTTCAATGACACTTACTTCAAGAGGTGGCAAAGCCAGATGAATTTTGGCTTACCACTTTAGGCCTGATTTCTGCCACTGATGGGTCCACACCCATCTCAAATGATTCTGATGAGACTGAGTCTGACGTAGGAGTATCCAAGTCCTCTAAACCCAAGACCCCTAAGGAAATAGACTATCATTTGCTTCCACAGAATCTTAAGCGATATGTCTGAGTCAGTCTATGACATATTTTTTGAATATAAAGAACTCTAGGATGCTTTTGAAGATGAATATGGTTGTGATGATGCTGGAATTGATAAATTCAATTCATCCATATTCAACCGTTATGTCATAGTAGATAACAAACTTATCAATGACCAAATCCATGAATTTCAAGAACACCTTAGACATGTTCAAGCCAAGGCATCATTCTTTTCCACTGAACACAAAATAGGATGTTTGATAGACAAACTCCCTCCGTCTTGGCCTAATGTGGCAAAGGACCTACTACATCTACAAGGATCTATTACATACTCTCAAGCTCTACAGAGGATTAGAACAGAAGAGAAATATAGGTCCAAGACCAAAGCTAGGTCAAATGTCACAGCTAGGGTAAACCTTGTAGAAAGCCATGTAAAACCTAAGTCAAACAACCATCTCAAACCTAAGAAAAACTCCTTCAAAAAGAAGCATAGTTTTCAACCTCCTCACCAAAACTATCATCACCAAAACCATCACCACCAAAACCCTCAACATCATCAACCCCAAAAACCTAAAAACTTTGGTCAGACTCAGGATCAAAGGAGATTTTGTTTTGCGTGTGGTAGAACCAACCATACAGCCATCAACTGCTTCCAAAGGAAGAAAGAACCTATCCAGAACTCCTTCAAAGGAAAGGCAAGCCAGAGGCTAACATGATTCTGAATGGGTCTTCTACCTCCTTCAGGTCTGTAAATTTTCAACCTGTAGTAAACCTGTCTTTCCATTCTGATGATTGGTGGTTGGATTCTGGAGCTAATATTCATGTTTCATTTGATCGCTCCTGTTTTTCAATCTATCAGTATTCAGGTGGAGGAGGCGTGACTAGGAGATGGCTCAACAACACAAATTGTAAGAAGATAAAGAATAGATCTGAAGATGACATCAAAAAAATTCAACCTCTTCATGATGTGCTTCATGTGCCGTCTGTCAGAAGAAATTTGTTAGTGGATCACTCATTGTAGCCTCAGGATACAAAATTATAATGGAGGCAAATAAAGTACTGTTCTCTAAGAATAATTTGTTTGTGGGAAAATGATTTGTGAAAGATGGACTCTTTATCTTAAGTACTATGAATAAAAATTCAAATCCTTCTTTTATTGCAAATATTAAATCCTCCAATGTTTGGCATGGTAGACTAGGTCATGTGAACTTAGGATCTATTAAAAGAATGATGAACTTAGATCTTATCCCTAAAACTCCTATAGATGTTGAACATAAATATGAAATTTGTATTCAAGCCAAACATACTAGATTACCTTTCAAATCTGTCCATAGGGATTCTGAACTCCTAGAACTTATTCATAGTGATGTTTGTGATTCCAATAGGGTTTTGACCCGAGACGGTAGGAAATACTTTGTCACTTTTATAGATGATCATTCAAAGTATTGTTACATCTACCTCCTTAAGACCAAAGATGAAGTTCTAGACAGGTTTAAAGTCTATAAGTCTGAAGCTGAGAACCAGTTAGAAATATTAAGATCCTTAGATCAGATCGTAGTGGAGAGTATACCTCAAATGAAATGACTAACTTCTGTAAAGAGAACAAAATTATTCATGAGGTAACTACTCTTTATTCATCACAATCCAATGTAGTTGCTGAAAGGTAGAATTGTACTCTGTTAGATATGGCCAATGCCATGCTTCTCAGCTCCGGTGCTCCTGATAATCTTGAGGAGAAGCCCTTTTATTAGACTGTTATATTCTTAATAGGATACCTAGTAAGACTAATGATAAGACACCATATGAGTTATGGAAAGGTCGGACCCCTAGGATTAATTATCTTAAAGTTTGGGGATGTATAGCTAAGGTAGGAATTCCAAAATCCAAAAAGAGGAAGATAGGACCTAAGACTGTAAATGATGTGTTCATAGGATATGCCTTAGATAGCAATGCCAATAGATTTCTTGTAACTCATTCTGAAGTAAATAAAATCTCTAATAACACAATTATAGAAGCTAGAGATGCAGTTTACTTTGAGAATATCTTTCCCTTCAAGAATAGAACCCCTTCACCTTCCTCTAACCCTTCTCTTACTCCATCTACTAGTTCTCATGATCAATTGCCTAGTTCTCAACCTGAACAAGTCATAGAACCTAGAAGGAGTAAAAGAGAAAGGATTGAAAAGAATTTAGGAGAAGGATTCTTCACATTTTTAAGAGGGTGTTCCCTCAACTTATGAAGAAGCCATATCCTCTCCTGATGCCCCATTCTGGAAAGAAGCTATTAACAACGAGTATAACTCCATTATGAAGAATAATACTTGGTTTTTAGCAGACCTTCCTTTAGGCAGCAAACCTATAGGTTGTAAGTGAATTTTTAAAAAGAAACTTAGAGCCAATGGTACTATAGAGAAATACAAGGCTAGGCTAGTAGCCAAAAGATTTACCCAGAAGAAAGGATTAGATTATTTTGATACCTACTCTCCTGTAGCTAGAATCACTTCTATAAGAACCCTTCTAGCTTTAGCTTCCATTCATGATATGCTGATCCATCAAATGGATGTAAAGACAGCATTTCCAAATGGAGATTTAGAAGAAGTGATTTATATGGAACAACCTGAAGGTTTTATTTCTAAAGGCCAAGAAAACAAGATGTGTAGATTACTAAAATCTCTTTATGGCCTGAAACAAGCTCCAAGCAATGGCACAACAAATTTGACAAAGTCATTATAGAGTTTGATTTTGTGCCAAATGAATATGATAAATGTTTATATTCTAAAAATACAAATGGAAGTTGTGTTATCTTGTGCTTGTATGTTGATGATATCCTTATTCTGGGATTTTCACTGGAACAGATAAATAACACTAAGAATTATTTATCTAACCAGTTTGATATGAAAGATCTAGGTGAAGCAAACCTGATCCTAGGAATGCAAGTGTCCAAATGCAAAGAGGGCTATACTCTATCCCTAGCACATTCAATTGAAAAAATGCTAAGGAAGTATGAGTATTTTGACAAAAAAACTGCCCTTACTCCATATGCTAGTAATGTTGTTTTCAAGAAGAATGAAGGATCTCCTATAGAACAACATAGATATTCACAAATGATAGGGTCCCTTATGTACTTCACAAATAGGACCAGACCTGATATTGCATTTGCTATTGGGAGACTAAGTAGATATACTAGTAACCCAAATCAGTCACATTGGACTGCATTGGACAGAGTATTCATATATCTTAAGGGTACTCTAGATTATAAACTTTATTATACTAGACACCCTGATATCATTGAAGGTTACTCCGATACAAATTGGGTAACTGATTCACATGATATGAAATCTACAACTGGATATGTTTTCACCCTGGCAGGAGCTGTAATATCCTGGAGATCATGTAAACAAACTATCATTTCTAGGAGTACAATAGACTCTGAAATGATAGCTTTAGATACTACTTGTACAGAAGTCGAATGGCTTAGAAATCTTAATATGCAGATACCTATTTTTGTTCTTCCTATTCCTACAATTTCTATAAAATGTGATAATAAATCTGTTATAGAACTACTAAAGCATGATTCTGTGAATGCTAAGATGAACAGGCACCTGCAGTTGCGCTTCAAGTCAATAAAGATCCTATTGGACAAATATGTGGTTCTTGACTATATAAAGTCAGAAAAGATCCTTGCAGACCACTTAACGAAGGGTCTGTCTAGGACATTGATCCTAGAATCATCGAGGGGGATGGGGTTAATCCCATAGTATAGTCACCAGCAGTGGCAACCCAACCGAGTCTGACTGGAGATCCCAAGAAGCCGGTTCAATGGGTAGGAACAAGCTGGACTAGGTGACTATTATGGAACACTGACCTGAGATTAAATTTACTTTAAAATAAAAGCCCAGGAGGCTGTACATGTGTACATTAATACCCCATCCCTATGGTGACAGTGTTCCTTTTATGATATGGATAGGGTGAGTTTAAACTCTTAATAAATCCAAGCATGATATGCATGGTTGATTCATATCACCAACCCTTGACGACTTACCTATATGAGAGGTCGTGAGGGCCGCGACTATAGGACAAGGCGATCCTAGACAACTCTCATGAATATGTAAATGTGCGCATGGCCAATCAAACGTGCCACCCGATAGACCCAAGTACCTCTAGCATACTATGTGTGCTATTTTTGAGTCTAGTTCAAGAAGACTGATTCAAGGCGTAGTCCATCAAGCTCTTCTTCAGACAAATATACAATAGTCACTACGTGAGATTCAAGGCTGTAGTCCATCTCATTTATGCATAGTATACAACTGCCCAGAAACTCTCTTACTTTTCTCTTCTCTTATATTTC
>JANAVB010043137.1:0-20000 GCA_029216955.1 Iris pallida | reverse complement strand
TACAATTTCGTAATGGGTGCTCAACTTAGAGTGCTAATTACAAGCCTGCTGTTAGGATATAGGTTTTAGGCTATGATAGGAGTTACTCAATCACATATTAGGAAAACTCCAATCTTTTGATTTCCTATGACAAATTCTTCTTGCATTTCAAAATAAATTGTCCTTCCTTGATGATATCATATCATGTGCCATATTGATTTCCTTGCTTGAATCTGTCTCCAGGATGACAATAACTCGAGCTCAGGCAGCTAGATCTAGAGCAGCACCGGAGAGGTCCGATCCGTCGTAACCTATTTTTTGACTGAGAGAGCTGCGGATCAGGAGATTGACCCTACTATCCCTGCCGTTCCAGAGGTAGCGACAACAATACCGGAGGTTCTTCCTCCACAAGTCCCGAGGACTGTACCTGTTCAGCCGGAGACTCTTCCACCTCCACCTGCGTTGTCGATTGACGCTACTGAGATGTTCATGCTCCTCCAGCAGATGATGGAGGTGCAGCGAGCGCAGGCTGAGGCTACACAGCGGCAGACAGAGATTTTGAGGCAGAGCATAGAGAATGCGCACCAGTTAGCGCTCGCCCCTGTTGAGAAGGTGACTGTAGTTCAGACTCAGGGCGCTCCGGCCCAGCAGCCACAGCTGCAGAAGGCGAAACCTGGCTCCTTGATAGATTTCAAGAAGATGTTTCCTCGAGAATTCAAGGAACTGAAGGGATCATGTATGCCGATGATTGGCTAGAGGATGTTGAGCGGAGCCTGGGATTAGCACAGCTTCCGGAGGGACTATGGGTGTCAGCAGCAGCGAGTCAGTTCTTTGATATCGCTTTGACTTGGTACCGCACAGACCCTCGCGTGATAGTGACAGGCTTGACATGGGAGAACTTCAAGAAGCTATTCAAGGAAAAATTCTTTTCTGATGTGGCTCTTAGTGCACTGAAAGGCCAGTTTGTGGGACTTGTGCAAAGGAACATGTCTGTGGACGAGTACGCGGCGGAGTTCTTCCGTCTGAGCCGGTTCACCCCGGGCATGGTTCAGGATGCTGGAGAGAAGGCCCACAAGTTCAGGAGGGGCCTGAACTACGTCGTCAGATCACGCATGTCTGGACGTCGTACTGCGACCTTTGAGGACATACTGATGGACGTTCAGATTGCAGAGGAGGATTTGGGTCTCAGGCCCAAGAGGAGTAGTGATGCTATGGGTGCTGGTTCCAGTGCAGGACCGGCCAAGCGACCTCAGACTCAGCAGAGGCCGTTCCACTAGCAGCACCAGGCACCAGCACGTGCACAGCATCAGCAGGGACAAAAGCAGATTCCACAGTGTGCTTTTTGTGTGAAGCCGGGTACACCCGAGAGGTCTGCAGGAAGAGGTTGGGCATTTTCCTATTCTGTGGAGCGCCCGACCACCAGTTGAGAGATTGTCCTACTCGTCCAGCTCGGAGAGGTCAGGACAGAGCACCTCCTGCCAGAGCTCCAGTGGAACCATATGTTCAGCAGAGGGGTCCGCCACTTACGATCCAGCAGCAGCGTTTCGTCCAGCATCAGAGGAGAGCAGCTCAGGATAGGGCGTTCGTACTAACGGTCGAGGAGGCCGAGCCCATAGCAGACATGGTGGCAGGTTCTGTTATACTCGATTCATTTCTTACATTAGCTTTGTTTGACTCTGGTGCTACGCATAGTTTTGTATATGTCTCTTTTGTACTTAGACACAATATTATTGCTGAACCACTGAGTAGGACTTGTAAGATTATGACTGGAAGAGGCATTATTCTGGTCAATAATATTTGTAAGGGACGGAGAGTTACACTGGAAGGCCAGGATTTGAGTGCGTCCTTGCTCGTAATGCCCCTTTCGAGCTATGATATGGTACTCGGTATGGATTGGTTGAGCAGGCACCATGCTAGTATAGACTGTAAAGGAGGCAGAATTTTATTTAGACCGCCGGGATAGCCAGAGTTTGAGTTCGCCAGGGGCGCAGCTGAGCCAGGAGATGGTTTCTGTGGAGCTATGTTGACGGGACAGGAATTGCCATATCCATTGATAGCAGGATTTTTGGATGTTTTTCCTGATGAGTTGCCGGGAATACCGCCAGACAAGGGATGTTGAGTTCTCTATAGACTGGTTTCGGGCGCTGTGCCTATCTCGCAGCATGTCTATAGGATCAACAACAGCGAGTTGGCAGAGCTGAAGAAGCAAGTCGACGAGCTGCAGGACAAGGGATTCATCCGAACCAGTTCTTCACCTTGGGGTGCACCTGTTCTGTTTATACCGAAGAAGGATGGGACGGTACGCATGCGTGTCGACTATAGAGCGCTCAACAACCTCACTATCAAGAATAAGTACCCGTTACCGAGGATTGACTACTTGTTCGATCAGTTGAGCGGCGCGAAGGTATTCTCGAAGATAGACTTGAGGTCTGGTTACCATCAACTGAAGGTGAAGAAGGAGGATATTCTGAAGATGACATTTCGGACTCGGTATGGCCAGTATGAGTTCATTGTTATGCCATTTGGGTTGATCAATGCTCCAGCGGTATTCATGAACTTGATGAACAAGGTATTCCATTAGTACCTTGACAAGTTTATGGTGGTCTTCATAGATGACATATTGATCTACTCGAAGACACCGGAGGAGCACGATGAGCATCTGCGGATTGTACTAGAGACTCTCAGGAAGGAGCAGCTATATGGGAAGCTGTCGAAGTGCAAGTTTTTCCTGGAGAAGGTAGAGTTCTTGGGTCATGTTGTGACCGAGCATGGGATCTCAGTGGACCCAAAGAAGATTTCAGCAGTTGAGTCTTGGTCCACACCGAACTCAGTTGCAGAGATTCGAAGCTTTTTGGGTCTGGCAGGTTATTATCGGAAGTTCGTTCAGGACTTCTCTCAGACTGCAGAGTTGATGACTAGACTCACCAGGAAAGATGTAGAGTTCGTCTGGACCGAGGAGTGTCTGGCTGCTTTTGATGAGCTAAAGAAGAGGTTGACTACAGCTCCTATCTTGACGTTGCCATCTGGGACTGGTGGTTTCACGATCTACAGTGACGCTTCTGGGAAGGGATTTGGGTTGCGTTCTTCAGCAGCACGGGACGGTGATTGCCTATGCATCCAGGCAGTTACGTCCTTATGAGAAGAACTACCCTACCCATGATCTGAAGTTGGCAGCTGTTATCTTTGCTTTGAAGCTGTAGAAGCACTACCTGTACAAAGAGCGAGTTAAGATCTTCACGGATCACAAGAGCTTGAAGTACGTGTTCACCAGAAGGAATTGAACATGAGGCAGAGGTGCTGGCTTGAGCTAATGAAGGACTTTGATATCTCTTTACAGTACCATCTAGGGAAGGCCAACGTAGTTACAGATGCCTTGAGTAGGTATCCAGTCGCTAGTATTTGACGGCATATCTTCATCTATTGGACGATCTGGATAGTTTGGGTATCGAGGTGATCGTTCCGGGGATGGAGGTTCAGATGTGGGGTTTGAGATTTAGTCTGTGTTGATGGACAGAGTCAGATTAGCACAGTTTGATGACGTGACCTTGAGGAGCATCATGGAGCAGGTACGGGCCTGATTGCTAGACGATTTCTCTATAGCCGAAGATGGGTCGCTGAGGCACGGTACTAGATTGTGTATTCTGAGTGGAGAGCTTCGGAAGAAGATTCTATAGGAAGTGCATCGTTTCCAGTACTCTATGCATCCTGGCGCCAACAAGATGTACAGAGACCTGAGGGAGCACGTATGGTGGTATGGCATGAAGTGAGAGGTAGCTCATTTTGTATCTCGATGCTTAGTATGACAGCAGGTGAAAGCCGAGAGACAGAGGCCAGGTGGTCTGCTTCAGCCACTACCCATTCCAGAGTGGAAGTGGGAGCACATCACTATGGACTTTATATCTGGACTTCCACGATCTTCAGGAGGAAAAGACGCGATTTGGGTCGTTGTTGATAGATTGACCAAATCGGCCCATTTTTTGCCTTTCAAGGTAGGACTATCTATGGAGAAGCTGGCAGAGATGTATGTGCGGCAGATAGTCAGATTGCACGGAGTTTCGGTGAGCGTAGTCTCGGCTCGGGATAGTCATTTCACTTCCCACTTCTGGAGGAGTTTGCATACTAGCTTGGGCACCCAGCTCAAGTTCAGTACCGCGTATCACCCCCAGAAAGACGGTCAGTCGGAGAGGACCATCCAGACCTCAAGGATATGCTTCGCACTTGTGTGTTAGATTTCGAAGGATCTTGGGAGGACCATCTTCACCTGGTAGAGTTTGCTTACAACAATAGCTATCAGGCTAGTATAGAGATGTCACCATTTGAGGATCTATACGGACGGAGATGTCATACTCCTTTGTCATGGGACGATGTCGGTGAAAGAGTTTTGCTTGGCCCGGAGATGGTGGTGGATGCAGCAGAGAAGGTTAAGTTGATCAGGGATAGACTACGGGTGGCTCAGGATAGACAGCGGCATTGGGCCGATAGCCACCGGAGACTGTTAGAGTTCGAGGTTGGCGATATGGTGTTCCTGAGGATTTCTCCAACACGGGGCACGATTCGTTTTGGCCGAGGCGGGAAGCTTAGTCCGCGCTTCATCGGACCTTTCACTATTCTTGGAAGGGTCGGTGCAGTGGCCTATCGACTAGACTTGCCGCCTACGCTTGAGGGAGTCCATAACGTGTTCCATGTGTCGCAGTTGAGGCGGTACGTGGCAGACCCTAGTCATGTATTGGATCACTCCGAGTTAGAGGTGAGGCCTACTCTCCGCTATCCAGAGCAGCCTGTGGAGATTCTGGATCGTCGGGAGATGGTGCTCCGGAACCAAGTTATTGCTTTGGTTCGTGTCGCATGGAGGCATCACTCTCCAGGAGAGTCTACCTGGGAGAGGGAGGATGAGATGCGGGAGCGTTACCCTTATCTGTTCGAGCCTTGAGGTATTTTTTTCTTTGTTCTTGCTACTGTTATTGTGCTAGTTTGCTCTAATTTAGAAGACAAAATTTTTTTAGGAGGGTAGATTTGTCACCCCCACTTTCCTGAATAGGGCTAATATAGTCATTAACATTATTTTATTATTTTAATATTATTTAAATTATTATTGTTTGTGTTTTTACCTTATTAGTTAAATAGGTATTTTGTTGATATAGAGATATATAAATGTTCAATAGAGTTTTTTTATAAATTTTATTAATATATTAAATAAATATAGAATGTAAAATATTTGTTTTATTTATAAATAGATTAAGGTTTTGTATATATATATTTATTTGGTAGTATTCCATTTATGGAGTTTCTATATGTATATATATATATATATATATATATATATATATATATATATATATATATATATATATATATATATATATATATATATATATATATATTTATATATATATATATATATATATATATATATATATATATATATATATATATATATATATATATTATATATATATATAGGATATAAATATAATAGATATATAAATAGTTATAATAATATATATATGTATATAGTATATATATATATATAAAATATATATATATATATATATATATATATATATATATATATATATATATATATATTATATATATATATAATATATATATATATATGTATATATATATATATATATATATATATATATATATATATATATATATATTATTGGGCCTGGATTCTCCTGGCCGGGCGCTCGCTCGCCCCTTGCGAGCCACCCTCCCGCTCCCGGGCGGTGGCCGGGCGCCTCCCTTCGGCCCGCGCCCCGCCGCGAGGCCCCCTGCCCTCCCGTCTTCCCCGACCTCGGCTGCTGGTCGGGTCCCCCTCGGCCGTTCCTCCCGTGGGAAGCCTCTGCTCCAGGCGTCTGCCCGTGGTGCGGCGGCCCCACGCCCCTCCTTCCACGCGCGCGGAGCAGTTTGCGCCCTCGGCGGCGTAGTCGTCGCCGGTCTCGGCGCCTCCGGGCGTCCTCGTCCCCTTCCCTCCTTGGCCCAGCTCCGCTATCCCCAGCAGGAGCTGCCGCAGTCCCTGCCGCAGTGGTGCCCTCCTCCGCCCCAGAGGCCGCTCCCCCCCCTCTCCTCTTCCCCCGCCCCAGATCCCCATCCTCCTCCCCCGGCGCTCGGATCCCCGACGCCCTCCTCCGCCCAGCCCGGACCGTCCCCACCATCCCCCTCGGTCCGGGCTCCATCCGCCCTTGCGGTGGTCCCTACCCCGTCGATTCCCCTCTCCTCTCCCTCCACCTTCGCCCCCCCCTTCGCCCCCCCCCCCCTCAATCCTCCTTCAGTCGTCCTTCCAGCCTCGCCTCCCTCCCAGGCGGTCCCACTCCCTCATCCAGCCGCACCTCCCGCCCCCGCGCCCCCTCCCTCGGAGGCCTTCCTCTCTGTGCCCTCCCCCGTCGAGCAACCTCCTTCCCCGGTCTCGGATCCCTCTCCCCCTCCCGTCGCCCAGCCCGCGGCGTTCCCCTCCTCCTTGGCGGTGGCGGGAGTCTACCACCGGGACCCCTCTTCCCAGAGGTGGTACTGGGTCTCCCAGGACCCCTCCACCCTCTGGTGGCTCTGGACCCCCCTTCCCACCCAGTCGGCCGCCTCTCTCGGGCAGGCCTCCGTCCTCGGAGGTGCTGGCCTCCCCCTCGCGTCGGCGTGGGGGCAACGCTACTTCTGCTAGCCTTTGCTCCCAGGTGCTGTCTGGGGCCCTCGGCCGTCATCGGTGGTGCGGGCCTCCCTGCCGTGTCGTCGGCCTCGCGCGTCGTGCCTGCCCCTATGCTCCGGCCGCTGCGGCTCCCTCCTCCTGCCGCCTCTGTCCTCCGTGGGGCCCTTCTTGTCCTCGCCGGACTGGCTCCCTCCTCCTCGCCTGTCAGCCCTGATGAGCGTTCGGGGCCCCCTCCCCCTCTACTCCCTGGCTCCCTCATTCTCCGGCGGCTCAGTCCCGGCCTTCCCGTCTCTCCCAGCCGCGGAGCCGCCCGGCTTCGCCCCCCTAGGGCCTCGGGCCGCGCCCTCGTCGTTCCCGCATGCTTCGAGGCCCTGCGCCCCCCCCTCAGCCTCCGTAGCGCTGCACGACGTACCTCCCGGCGGCCGGGGATCTCCATCTTCCTGCCGTAGCCTTCCCGGCGTCGTGGCGCTCCCCGTCGAGTCCCTCTGCTCCTCCCAGCGGCGCCCGTCTCCAGCGTCTCCCCACCTCCCTCTTCCTTCGTCCTCCCTCCGTCGCCGGAGACGACCCCCCTGTCAGCTCCCCAACGGACGTCCCCCACCCCCCCTCCTCTGCGGGCGGCGCGCCGGGCTCCCTGCGCCCTCCCCCGCCGTCGTGTCCCGAGCCCCCTCGGGCCCACCGTCCCACTTCGGGCCTTGCGCCAGGCCTGGCCTCCTCGGGCCCCGAGCCTGGACTAGGGCCCCTCGGGCCCCGCGTCTGACCCACGTGCCCCCCCCCCGCACGTGGGCTCCTCCCGCCTTTGAGTGTTGTCGTTCTTTGCGTTTGTTTTCGAATTTTGAATCTGGGTCAGCAGTCTGTGGGACCCGGTGATGTGGCTTTGTATTGTGTGTTTGTTTTCGTTTCAATAAAATTGTCTTGTTCCAAATATATATATATATTCCAAATATATATATATATATATATATATATATATATATATATATATATATATATATATATATATATATATATATATATATATATATATATGATTTATATATATATATAAAGTATAAAGGATTAATAAAATTCAAAATAGAAAAAAAACCAAAAGTCAAAATTGAATTTTCAAGCAAACACAACTAACACCAAACGCACACACACACACAAATTTGTTAAGCAACAGCAGCTATACAGCATAACCCGAGCCCCCTTTAGTTCCTTTATTAAAACCCGACCGAACCCATTCCCCTTTATATATATTTATTGAGAGAGAGAGAGAGAGGGGAATAAATTTTTATAAGACCCAAACCCTAGCCGTCACCCCCAACCCAACGCTGACCCCGAAGTCGACCCCGACGCCTCTGACACGCCGGAGGCCGGCCGTGCATCGCCGGAGAAGCACGGGCGCGCGCGCCAAGACAGCAGCGGCAGCAGTCGTCGACCCAACTTCGCGAGCGAATTTCTCTTTCCTCGCTCGATCGTTTTGCGATCCGTTTCTTCTGGTATGTTCACAACATATACACCTTTAATTTCCTTCAAATAGTTTGTGCTGATTCGCATCATGTGCGACCAAAAATGAGTTCCAAAATCGAAAAAAGCTTGATTTATTGGACGTTAGGAACTGTCCCGAAACCCCAACTTTATGGCCGATTTGCGACCAGCGTGTTACTAGTTTTCAAAATAGGTCTGAAGTGACTTATAGAAAACATATATGAGATCAAAACCCTTCTTGTAGATTTAATTTTTATGCATTATACAGAAAGTTATTGGTTTGTAAAGTTTGAGAAAAAACTGGTTTTCAAAACTGAAATTTTAGAAAAATTATCCCGATACTTCGTCCGTCCCGTCAATCCGGGCGACGTGGTCGCGAACCGAAAGTATCGGAAGGTGGGTATCGACTTCGTAGACATGTGGGCTTTGACGGAATTTAAATTGGTCGCGTGTGCACGACGAATTTGATGCGTATCCGTTAAAAATTTACCGTATCGACCTTTTGCAAATTTGCCAATTACTTTGTGCACGCTCGTCATATCGAGACGAAACTTGCACCACCAGGACCGTATCATTTTTCTGGTCCTGTATGCCATGTTTGATCCGATTCTGAGAAGGTCGACCGGAACGTTATTTTGGCGGGCTGCGACCCGATCCAACGGACGAATTTGTACACGGCCCACCGGAATCCAAATTTGGACATACGGTTGGATTCGTCTCGTCAAACCGGACCTATAGACATGTAGTTTGATGACTTTAGAGACTGCAGGTTCTTGCATACTTTTCGGTGTAAAGTGGGTCCAACGACGGACACCATTTTGATTCAAAATTACCGTTTTGCCTCTATGTCCAGAATTATACTTATGGATAGGCATTTCTAGCTAATTTGACCATTCTGAGAACGTTGGTAATATCTGTTTCAGTATTAGGAGACTGTTGTGCGAGTTGACCGTTCGTGGCTCTTTGAGTGGTTTGTAGTTCGATTTTCTCAGCTTAGGATCTCAGGCAAGTACATTCTCTGATAGTTTTTATTGCTTTGATATCTACTATATCCGATTTAGTTGTAGTGTTATACTTGATTCTCGACATGAGGATACACGGACTAGTATACGTGAATCTCGTCATAAGATATCATTTTCGGTTTACCTGGTATATGAGTACATTGTTCGATATTGTTTCATATACTTGTATAGACACCGATTTGGGAGTAGGCTGGCCCCCTGCTCTTCGAATCCCATGTCATGACCTGTCATGTCTGGGTTTATTATACTACTCGAGGATGGGGAGTTATTAGAGGTTATGTGATCATTACCCCTACTTGTTTATTACTTGTGCATAGCTCCACCCTCACCACACGTGGGGTGTAGCCTGACCTTATACTACTTGTGCATAGCTTTCCATTTTGGCTGGCCTGATCCCTACACTATTATACTACATGTGCATAGCCGGTCAAATGTAACGCCCAGTGCCAAAAATAGAAGGACTAAAACGTAATCATGCCAGCTGTATACATACGAAGTATAAGATACCCTTGTATGTATATATAAGCTGTAAAATACAGTAACCAAGACACTAAATCTCATCCACGAAGATAAATAATGATATAAAAGTAACTTTGAATTTGTCATGTATACAACCGTTGGACGGAGACAAATCCACTACCAACTAATTTAAATAAGGAAGAATTATACAAAGAAAATGAATTGGTCGAGCGAAGGAGATGACGATCCAAAAGCAACATCTCGAAGAATATAGCGCAAGTCATGGCCTTAGCTAGAGCACCTGCAGAAATCATAAGACACACCTGGAGGAATCACCAGGTCCTCAGAGGGACGTAAATAGATACAGAAAGAACATGCCATTTAAATACTGAATATAAAATATGCCACAATCAAAGAAAGTGACAAGACATAAATAAGGTAGCCTAACCATACTAAAGTGAACATGCAATTAAGAAACAATCCTTCGACGCATAAGCCCTGGCTGTAAATAGGATCTAATATGGTCCCCGCTTGGACACCAGTGACCTAAGCGCATGACGTTGAAAAACGACAGTGGCCAACCTGAGAGGCTAATCATACCCGTATCTCCAACGGAGCTTCCGGGTTACAAGAAAAGTGCAATCGAAGCCCATACGTCAGGTATTGTCCTTCCTACCCAATGTACCTATCTAAGTCGCATCCACGACCATGTTTCTCTACTAACTGCTAAGTCTCCTAACATGCTCCTATTAGCAGTTAGTCCTAACGCATGCGCACTGGTGATCAGCCAACACGCAAGGACCTCTACATGCCACTCATCTCACATATCCTCGTGGTACAACTGTGTTAAGGTATATGCGATACACTACAAATGATAGTCCCTTAACTCTAGGTCCATATGCAATCAAAGGATAATAACAAGTAAGCTAATATCACTGAGCAGGTAGTAAATCAAGAACTGTAAGAATTGGAAATAAATGAACAGTGATATATAATAAAATACAAACTGAAAATAAACAGTATAATGGCAAGGTATCTTGCCTGGTAGCACCTGGTGTGTTGCGATAATCAAAGTGGCACAAATATGACTTTGATGTTACAACCACGCAAGACGGCCTCCGATGATAGTACGGACCGTGCCATTTAGTCCGGGACAGTCCAATTGGCTAAGGAGGATATAAGGAAGTCCGATATTTGTAAGAAAATGGAAAATAATGATAAATCATGATTAAGATTTTAATTAAAGAGAGATTAAATATTTCTAGAAACTATTTATAGCATTTGAAAACTATTTCAAAATTACTTATAATATTATAAACTATATTTAGAATAATTTGGATAAATATGTTTTGAAAATCTAGTAAATTATATTAGGCAAAATTATTTTTGTCAAAATATTCTTTTGGTCAAAGTGTATCCTTAGGTAACTATTTAAATAATATAGAAAATTCATTTAGCGTTAAAAATCTAATTTAGTCAACTATATTTTCTTTTAATAAAAATGTCGTAAAATTAAGCTGCTAAATCCAATATAAAAATCAATGTAAGGCCCAAGCCCCACGATATATATATATTTCGTGACAACATAATTTTTGAAATACTAATTATATATTTATTTAAAATGGCTATTGTAATACTAATAACTATGATAACAAGTATAATGATAATATTTTATAGCCTAAAACTATATTTTAGATAAATAAATATGATATAACAATATTGTCAGGCGTCCTAAGATTAAATTTGAAAATAATGTGCCACTATCTAAATATAATGTTTTACTACAATATAATAACTTAGAAACACCAAAATAATAATAATAATAATAATAATAATAATAATAATAATAATAATAATAATAAATATGACAGCCCTTGGTCTGCTGTCTTTAAAAGTAAGAAGAAAGAAAGGGAGTGGAAAGAGAGTGGTTGAGAAGAGGGAGAGGCCGAGAGAGAGAGGAAGAGTGGGGAGAAGGGGAGCCCTCACCAGAGGGGGCTCCGGTGTCGTGGTCGACGGCGCTGGCGGCTGCCGGCGGAGGGACGGCCACGCGGAGATGATTCGACGCACGACTCGGATGGGACGCTGCTCGCGGCACGGCGTCACCGCGGCGCTATAGGTGGAGGCGCTACGTCGGAGCAAACGCATGGTGGCGACGGCTCCTGCACGCGGCAGGCTGGCGCCTCCGGTGCTGATCGGGAAGGCGTGGTGCGGCGGCCAAGCGGCGGGTCGGCAGCGGAGAGGGCTAGTCGGCGGAGAACGCGGTGGCGTGGATCCTTAGATATGGAGAAGCAGAGGGTCCGACGCTGCTCCGGGGACGTGCGAGGCGGCGGAGGTGAGGGTTTTATCTTTCCTTGCCCTATTGTGTGGTGGTTTGTGGTGTTTGGGCGGCGATGGCCGGAGTTGGGTGGCTGCGGATGTTGTGGAGGTGATGTGGTCATGGTGATGGTGGCGGAGGTTGTTTTGGGTGGTGGTGCTAATGGTGTTGGCGATGGTGGTTGTGGTGGTGATGACGGTGGCGGTGGCCGGAGTTGGGTGGCTGCGGATGGTTGTAAGGTGATGGCAGGCGAGGAGGAGCGAGGTTGGTGGTGGTGTGGAGGCTGGGTTCAGCCGAGGCCGTAGATGGAGACGGGGTTGTAGTGGATCGGCGGTGACAAACGATGATGGCGACTTCGTCGGCTGAGCGGCAGGGTTAGATTTAGGATTGAGTCGTCGTGTCGGGAGTGTCCGACACGGCTGGGTGGACGTCCGGGATTGTCGGACGGGACGAAATTATTGTATTTGTAATGGGAGAAAATATAGTGGATGGGAGGGGCACAGACATAGACACGATGCATAATTTGTGGATGGTAAAAATTTATGGATGAGTGCCTCTCCTTATATAGGAGGTGGAAATTTCCAGTTGGATAAGAACTTGTAATGGTTTAAACCCCGATGGATAATTCCATCTTTTTATTTAAATTGATTTAGAAATTAATCAATCAAATCCAAATCGATCTAGATAAACTTCCTTTAATTTAATGTCTATTTAAAATAAAAATCTTTTCTAAATTTAAATTATCAAAATAATTCAAATATTAAATAAAATAAAATTTTAAATATCTTTTTCATAAATATTAAAATATAATAATAATTAATTTCGAAATCATGATAAATATTTAATTAGTTGAAAATTTGTTTTGTAATAATTATAACCCGAAATAAATTTTATGTCGCTCGCACGAAAATAATATATACAACAATAATTTTTTAAATTATTATTTATAACCTTTATGATGTAAAATAAATTTTAAAAATTTCAACGCGACGCATTAAATCAAAAATATATAAAAATACATAAAACATTTGGGTATAAAAATATATATATCTCTCGTAAATTCGCTTGTGACGTACAAATACAAAAACAAAAATCGATACCATATTTATACGTAAATAAAATTGTAGTAAAAATTTAGGGGGTTTACATCAAATGGAACAGCCTGATCTTGACCCAAGCCGATCACATAATGCTCTAATATTTCATGGCACTTTATTTTTATGTTTACATCATACCTCAGATTACTTTCCATTGTTTATATTCCAGTTTTATCATATATCTCACACATGACATAATATCCAGTTCTCTTGTACTGTTTTACTTTCAGTCTTGACATTTCATCTTGTATTTCATTATAATTGTCTCTTATAGTATTTGTCAATTCACATGAAACTGCTGTTGGTGTTTGTACTTGCTCATATCCTGACAGGATAACCCCTGTTATTTTTCAGAGGATTTAGATGCAGATTGTTCGACCTACTACGGATTTGGCATAGATGGAGCCTACGACCAGGACCTGCCTGTGGACCCGGTGCTCGTAGAGGATGCACCGCCAGTAGTGACCTAGTTTACCTAGATTTTGTCTGGATTACATTTCAGTTTGATACTTTGAGCCTTGTAGTATTTATTTGGGATATTGTTTTATGTCTTAGATTCTGAACTTGTGATTGTTGCTCAACACTATTTCAGATTATTTACTTCATCTTTATCTTTATCTTTATCATCGTGCTTATCTTCCTTAGATTATGTGATTGAGTGGTGATTATATTCCTCCGTGCGGAGATGACAGGTTATATTATTGTGTCTTAGATTCTATATATTCTACATGACCTTTACAGCGTTCTACCGTCGATACTGCGGCGTAAGCTGAATGTACCACGTGCTCGTGCCCCTAAACAGGGTGCGGGTCGTGACAGCGCGTAACGGGTGCGGGTACGTGCCCACATCTGCGGGCGTCGAATGCCAATTCGATTTCCTCTCCGGGTTCGGACTGAGACCCAAAAAACTTTTTGCTCCTCTCAAAAAATTTCTGACCGTTACAATCATTTAATTTCGTAACGTTTACTATTCAAAATTATGTCCAGATACATTGCATCACATTTTTACTTTATAACGTTAAAATATTATTGTTCATTATTTCTGAACGTTACAAAGAGCCACCATCAACCATCAACCTATATAAGTCTGTGCTTCTTTCTCTTCCAGACACAGAAAATATTCTTCTCGAAATTCTCTAAAATTCGTATTACTGCTGCTGTTCTTCGTTGCTCTAAAAAGTGCTAAGTCGTGATCTTTCTCTCAGCGTCGTGTGCGGCAACGAAATTCCGGTAGAGCGTAAATTTTTCTACTAAGGACGTTCGGATTCAGTCTGCACATAGATCCGAGGTAACTCTTAGGGCAGTGCTACGTGCGCGACTTTTCCGTAGGCCGGTAATAATTTAATATTTTATTTTCTTACATTTTTTTTTTTCAAAGAGAAAAATCGAAGAATATACAACAGTATTTAGTTGTAAAAATGACGTCATTGACTTTAATGAATGAACGTGTGTTTCTGTTGAGGTTGAGGGAAAAAGAAAAAGACTATAGGTGTAATGCTAGTCAAGTTGATTGTCTTTACGATTCTTGTGGCACATTTGAGCAGAGAAAGAACTATATCTTTGTTTGTCATGGCCCACCATTGTGGATATGATGGAAGAGTGTGTTGACGTGGGGGTGTCGCGATAATGACGTAGTAGTCATGCAAGTGGATAGAAAGGAAAGAAAAGAAAAAGAAAAAGCCACAACTCTTTTCATGGTGAGGCTTTTCTGATTCTTTGAAATTATGTACATTTTAAAATGATCTATTGACATTCGGGAGTTAATGTTATTTCAGTTAATTATATTAACTATTTCTATGTTTTCACTTATTATACGGACTATTTTTGCTTTGAAACTAATTATACGGACACTCGCTATAGTTTCTATTTTCTATAGAAACTAATAGCACTGACCGAAAAATAATAATAATAATAATAATGACACTGACCTTCTCTATGGTTAATAAAATTTACAAAAAAGATGGATGGTCAGTGTAATTATTTTTGGAATAGAAGTAATTCCTGTAATACTCATGAAACATAGAAAATGTCAGTGTAATTAACCCTTGTTATTTTGTATGCATGACCTCATCCTAACATCAATCCACGGACACAAGTGCCATGATGGAGACAAATGGATGGAATCATTTTTTTTTTTCTTAATTTTTTTTTTCTATTAGGAATCACTTTCCTTTCGTCATTGAATCTTAATTCAAGGGCCTTTGAAAAATCATTACCAAAATTACGGTAGGTTTATATTGTGTTTGAATCATCTTTTGGCCTGCAGATGAACTCTGTCTTCCATCTTTTGAAAACAAAATTTCACCAACTTCTTTCTTCTGCTCGTGACTGAAAAAGCAAATGCTCTCGCCTTTGGAAGCATACACACCAAATGTTCATTATAAGTCATCTTGAAGGAATTTCCCCTTCACGAGATGGGTGCAGTCTATTGTAGTTAGTTGAGGGATTTCCATGCACAACTGAATAACTCAATTTCCATTGGGAGCTGCAAATACGTCTTAAAAGGGTTTGTGGATCAATAGTGTCTGTCTGGTGCAAAGCCACAGGGTGCAAGTCCACTTTGGCTGTGATTTGAGTGCATGCTGCTCTCTCTCTCTCTCTCTCTCCTCTCTCTCTCTCTCTCTCTCGTGGTTGATGACTGACCGAATGGACGTTGGTTGTCTACCATTACCTCTTATATCCTTACAGAAAATTTCCTACAACATACCCAATTTTGTCAAAATTGAAAAAAAAATACATGTTTGAAATTTTTTTAAAATGAATACCTTTCCGACAGATGGACTGACAGAAATTGGACATATACAATTTATGCCAAACCGTCTGGCGGAAATCCAACATCTCGGTTTCCAATTTCCGCCAGACCGTCTGGGGGAAATCTAACATCTTGGTTTTTTTCTTTATTTTTTGTGTTTTGGTTTTGTTTGGATTTTGTTGGTTTGGTTAATTGTTTTGTTTTTAGTTTTGATTTTTGTTTGGTTGTCCAAGAAGTGTTATGACGCGATGGCTGTCCGAAGGACGTCGTTCGGTATGTCCGCAACGACCGCGATGTCCCGATGATACTCGACAACAACAACTACTACAACATCCTAGATAACAAAAACCTGCTACTCGTCCACCACCGGCACCAAGAGAGAGATCAAGAAGTAGTGCAATGTAACAAACAAACACCAGCAAGCTAAGGGTCCTTACGAGAACATAAGCGGTGCATACATGCATGGTGGTGGGCGTTGCTACTGATAGTTGACATTTATGTATTTGATCCAACCTAATGTTAAACCAAAACAAATAAAAAACCAAACCAATACAACTAAACCAAAACAAAAACAACTTAAGAAAAAAAATCAACATGTTGGATTTTCGCCAGACGGTGTCCAATTTCTGCCAGTCCATCTGGCGGAAATGTCTTGATTTCGAAATTTTCTCAAACATGTATCTTTCTTTCCAATTTTGTCAAAATTGGATATGCTGTAAGAAATTTTCTGATATCCTTATCCTGCATGAGTTGGAGGTCCATATATATATGATGACTTGTAAAAGAAAAGCGTGATATAACTGTTAGTTCCGGGGCACAATTTTTGATGAAAAACTGAGAAAATAAAACAATTGTAAAAATAATGTTTCTATGCAACACAGGTGCACAACAGAGATCCTAGGAGGATTCTGGATTACACAAATCTAAAAAAAATTGTAACAGCAGCAAACGATAGTAGTACTTCTAAAAAGAAAGTACAAATCGAATTGCCAGCAGCAGCGAAGTGGATGACAGGCGAAAGATGGAAAAACAGCCTGCTGGGATGAATGATCACCATTGCTTAAAGCTTAATTCGCCCTACACGAACAGCTTCCAGAAAATAGCAAGTTCGACGAAGAACTTTGGAACACTCTGCTCTTCTGACTGACTCCTCGGAAGGCGCACAGACTCCTGCGCTAAGTGGTGCTGGTGCACTGCTTCTCTTCTCTCTAAAACTCTGTGGAAAAACGTAAGAAATTGTGCTAAAAAACAATTCTGCCTTATGTGAATTCTGAACTTTTGTTATTCTGAGAGAGAGAGAGAGAGCAGAGAAGCTTATATAGCCTCGCTCTGTAACCGTCCAGTTAGCAACATATTCGGGATGTGGGAAGAAACCGTCCCGAACATGCTGTAACTGCTCAATCGTGCATAGACACGATCTGAGCCAAAGGGCGGACATCGCGCGTCATCTGCGCCACTTGCGCAACGCGCGCACAGCCGCTCCAGCGCGCACTAGCGCACTGCGTACCCTGCGCTACACGCGCAACCTGCGCCACTTGCGCACCGTGTGCAACCTGGCACGCCATCTGGCCGCGCAAACTGGCACGCGAACGACTACGCAAAAGGCTCGCGCAACGAGCGCACTATGCGCCTAGCGACGATGCTAACGTGCAAAGTGCGCCAACAAAACACCACATTACGTCTCATGAGCCCATGAGCCCGAGTCGCTAAGCCCCTACGGTACTTAGCTCCAATGGAATAAATTCCAAGAGCAAAAAGCATGAATGCTTCATTGTTGATTTGGCCTTTTTTTCCACTAGAAAAATACTCCCACATGGCACACCCATGTGCACGTCCACACCACTTGTGCATCTCTAAACATGCATAGCTTATATATAGAGATACACTTTCTTTGACCTATCCGATGTGGAACTAAAAATTTTAATGCAAAGGCCAAAAATCCAACAATAACTACAGGTTATATATATATATATATATATATATATATATATATATATATATATATATATATATATATATATATATTCAATAGAATTTGACCCCTTTCATGCTTGAGTTGATTCTTGATTGCATTTTCTTAATTGAGCTGCATGCTGATGTTTTGTTCTTGAAATTAATACTTTCATATGGTTCCTTTGAAACTAATAGAATTATCAGCAAAAGTAAGATTTAAATTGTATTCTGCTGTGTACAATTCTATGTACTTGAAACTTAAATGTGTTGGGAAAGAAGCGCGTAAACCTTTCCCCAAACCGGAGAGTACCTGCGAGAGGACCGAGCAATACAAACGCACGAACCCAAAAACGAACACACAAAACAATCCACGCAGACACAGAGAATTTTGACGTGGAAAACCCTTGCAGAAAAAAATCACGGGACGATCGGAGTCCAACCCTGAGAAGCCTCCACTAATGGAATAGAAGAATTACACCCTCTACAAACTCCTCCCGATCCAAATCGGATTCCCACAACACTCAGAGATAAGAACAATGATTACAAGGCTACGAAGAGCGAGAACGACGAGTAGAGATTACCCGAAACACGATCTCCTTCGAAAACGACCTTCAATCCTCCGTCTTCTTCTCCGAAGTTGCAATGGCACTCTTGCCTCCTTCCTCTCTCTAAGTTGTGTTACGTTGCGATGCATAATGAATTAGGGTTAGAAAATCCCAACTTAACTCCCCAATCCCGCAACCAACCTGGACCGTTGGATTAGATCCAATGGTGAAAACTCACCCAAAATCCTGCTTCAGCCCCCGACGACACAGAGTTCGGCCAGAACTCTGTGTCGGGCAAACAGCACTGGACGGCCAACTTCTGGAAGGGCCAGACCGAGTTCGGCCAGAACTCGGCCTGGCACCGAGTTCGGGCCGAACTCGGTAGCCTCAGTCCAGAACCCCCCTTAGGGGCAGCAGCAGCAGCAACGCCTACTTCCCGAGCTTCTCCGACATCGAACGGCGCTCGTCGCACTCCGGGATCTTCTCCACATAGGTTGGGAACCCCACCCACTCCAACAAATCTCCCCCTTCACAACTATGGAGAGGATATCGTCATCCCGACGATCTGCCTGCAGTATTCAAATTTCTCCCTTGGTAGAATCTTCGTGAACATATCAGCTCCGTTGTCATCTGTATGAACCTTCTCAAGCTCCGCGTCCTTCTTCTCAACCACATCCCGTATCCAATGATACCGAGTCTCGATGTGCTTGGACCGGCTATGAAACGTCTGATTCTTCACAAGGTGGATAGCACTCTGACTGTCGCAAAGCAAAGTATACTGCTCTTGCTTCAGCCCTATTTCCTGCAACAGCTTCTTCATCCACAACAGCTCCTTGCAAGCCTCCGTCGCCGCAATGTATTCCGCCTCCGTCGTCGACAAGGCAACACACTTCTGCAACCGCGACTGCCATGACACCGCACCTCCCGCAAACATCATCACGTAGCCCGAAGTTGATCGCTTCGTGTCTACATCTCCAGCCATATCAGCGTCGGTATACCCAACCAGCTTCGGCTCGTCACCACCAAAGGAAAGTCTCCAACCAGCAGTGTCCTGAAGATATCGTAGAATCCACTTGACCGCACTCCAATGTACCCTTCCAGGATTTGAAAGATACCTGCTAACCGTACCAACTACATGAGTAATATCTGGCCTCGTACACACCATGGCATACATAAGGCTTCCCACAGCTGAGGCATATGGAACCTGCTCCATATCTTCCTTTTCATCCTCGGTAGATGGATACTGCTCCTCAGTGAACTTAAAGTGAGCCGCGAGGGGGGAACTCACTTTCTTCGACCCGTCCATCCCGAAACGCTGAAGTACCCGGTGAATGTACTTCGTTTGGGACAAGTGTAGCAGCTTGGACTCTCTCTCTCGGCTGATCTCCATCCCAAGAATAGTCTTCGCTGCGCCCAAATCCTTCATAGAGAAGGCCGCGCCCAGTTGGCGCTTCAGTTCCGCTATCCTAGTGGCATTCCGACCCACTAATAGCATATCATCAACATAGAGCAATAAAATGATGAAATCATCATCGGCAAAATACCTCACAAATGCACAATGATCCGACGTCGTCCGTGCATAACCATGCTCCCCCATAAACGATTCAAACTTCCTGTACCACTGCCTCGGAGCCTGCTTCAGACCATACAAGCTCTTCCTCAACCGGCAGACCAAATGTGACTTGCCCTTCTCACAGAATCCCTCCGGCTGCTCCATGTACAACTCCTCCTTAAGATCACCGTAGAGGAATGCCGTCTTCACG
>JANAVB010043136.1:0-19756 GCA_029216955.1 Iris pallida | reverse complement strand
CCCATCGACTCTGCCGTATGGAACCCCATCGACTCTGCCGCATGGGCACCCATCGACTCTGCCGCATGGCACCCCCGACTTTGCCGTATGGGCATCCATCGACTCTGCCGCATGGTACGCCATCGACTCTGCCGTATGGCACCCCCGATTCTGCCGCATGGCACCCCATCGATACTGCCGTATGGCACCCCATCGACTCTACCGCATGGGCACCCATCGACTCTACCGTATGGCACCCCATCGACTCTGATCGCATGGGAAGATGGGCACCCATCCACCCTTGGCCGTATAGTGCCTATTTTGGCTGAATTATGGTCAGAATTCTCCCAACTCCCAACATGAAAGTTGTAGATCTTTGTCTTGGCTTCAAGAATCTTCATGTCTTACTTTAACTAGAATTCATATGTGACTTTTATGTCATGTAGGGTCCACGTGACTTTCTGACTTGACCGTGTTCCTGACCTGATTACCTGTATACGTGCTGGTACCTGTTCTAAGTGTGTATTGAGATACAATATTAGTATGCACTGCGGTGCTATTTAATGAGTGCACTGAGGTGTGACTCTGCGTGCTAAGTGATCATTCATGTTATATGTCAATATATGTGTACCTTCCAGTACAGTCATAGTATTTGGTCAGTAATAGTACCGTGGTATAATGATTGTTGTTTGATGTATTACACTAAGCATGGATCTAGATTTGGGACTCCTTAAGCCGATGTGGATTTATACTTAGGGTACACGTACCATGGTGACATATAGGAGGATGAACATATGACTACGACATGTAATTCCAATATCAAGATAGGGTTAATATAAGCAACTTAATTCGGTAGAAGCATTGGAAGGGAGCAGAATCTCGAGATCGTGCTATACTAGCAACCCCAGGTCCAGTCTTAACGTGTCGGGTTGGCCGCCACGGATATGGTTTCATCCACCTTTAGTGGATGACTATATCCGACTCCTACGTGCTATGTGTTATATGTTTTAGCACGGTGGCCTTACGGGGAACCGGTGCATAATCAAAGTGCTACGCGTATATGTATATATATAATAGTTTGGCTAGTCCTGCTGGGTTGACACGATCTGAGGATTCCTATATTGTATTACTGGGATAATCCAGACAAATCATAGAAAGCCGTAGGATTGATTGGCCGCTTGTAAGCCGACTTATTTGTGATATGTTTTCTTCGATTAGCAACTGAGGAACATGGACTATCGTGGTGCGTGGTCCAACCCATGTCCTTGTTTGGTTGGGCTATTCTGCTATGATAGGCTATGGACCGAAGTTGCGATCAGAAGCCCTTCACCTGCCTATGGTTATAGGATATATCTTATCTCGGCACGATATTGGCATCGTTTGTCCTTGTTTGGTTGTAAGGGTGTCCTATTGTCTCGATGATATGGTATAAGCCTATAACTCGTGAATCAGGTCATAATTTACTTATTGGGTTTTATCTCACTCTTTTATGCTTCCTTGTGGTACTTGCTATTCGGGGCCGGACCCCGCTGGTTTTGTTTGACCAGATCTCGTAGCAGCGCTAGAGGATCCAGCCTTCTTCTCGAACAATGGTGCACACCAGAAGTATAGACACCAGGGACCATGAGTGGGTTTCTTCTTCACTGCTCATATATCTTCTATTTTGTACTTGGCGTTTAGCCACCGGCACATGTTTAGCCGGCAGTTCTGGACATTTAGATCCTCACATAATTGTAATTAAATCAGACTGTAGCTGACTATAGTTATGTAATATTGACTCTCGGTACTAGCTTATCATTTTGTGTAGCTAGGCTCATGAATTATTTTGATGAAGCGTCGGGGATGCCTTACTGCTTTGTCTTATATGATCATTATTTACTGCTTCTTATTTTGATTGATTGAGACATAGATGCTTTGTGAGACCATAGGAGACTTGATTGTAGCATGCACCCCTAGTCTCTTGACAACCACGATCGTCGTATGACATTTATATGCCTCATATGGAGTAGCTGGCCTAGTCCGTCTCAGTATTCTGGTACTGGGGCGTGACAAAGTTTTATTGGTGGCCCATGCAGGTCTATTTTATAGACTTGTGGGGTATTACTATTATAGGAGTCTCAATCAAAAAATGTTTTTCTTGATCTTCTGATTCGTCTTCTCTTTTTCCCACCTTTATTGCTAACTTGATTATCATCCTCGATTCCTTCCCATCCTATCTTTTGATACCTTGTATCCTTTCCTTTAGGGGCATATCATTCTCGGCTATTGAAGGAGCCGACATAGGAGAGAATCCAGTAGAGCATGGACCAGTTGGAGATCAGCAAGGGGTAGCCCCTCTACCTGGACAGATTTACATCGAGAACGTTACCGAGCATGAGCCAGCTGAGCCACAGAGGCCAGAGGTTCCCGTACCTCCAGTGATGCCAGTAGTACCAGTAGCTCTAGATGCACCGACACTGTTACAGATTATTAGAGGTTTATTGGAGACCCAGCGACACCAGATGGCAGCCCAACAGCAACAATAGATCCAGCAGCAAGAACAGAATGTATTACTGAATCAGCGGTTACAGCTAGCTCTTGAGAGGAGTGTCAGGAATGACTCGGGAGCGTCAGGGAGGTTTTATCGACTTAACCCGAGATACTTTAACGGCACGGAGGATGCCATCACGGTAGATGCTTGGTTTCAGGATATTGAGGCCATATTGACCGCAGCAAAGGTTCCAACATAAGAGAAGGTTGACCAGGTCAGACTGTTACTTCAGGACCTCGCCCGACTAGTGGGCATCGAAAGAGGTTGGAATGAGGCATCATGTTCCTTGGGATAGCTTCAGTACCAGATTCAAGGCCAAGTACTTTGGCGTGGTAGCTCGGTATGAGCTTCAGCAGAGATTTATCATCCTCAAGCAGACTGGTAGGAAGGTGGATGGTTTGTTTGCAAAAAACAAAAGTATAAAACTTTATTGATACAAACTGTAATAAAGATTACAAGAATTCTGGGAAAATTACAACTATAGGAATCCAATCTTGATGACGATTGCTTTATCCCTTAGACGATGTGAACTGTGAAGACGAAGCCTTTGAAGTTGAAAACAACTCTGGAAACTGAAGGCAAAAGCCTCTGAAGTTGAAGACAAAAGTCTCGGAAGAATGCAGCAGCACTTTGGCAAGAACTCCTGAACTCTTTGATTTCTGATCTCTGATCTTGATCCCCCTTGAAATGAAGACTTGAAACTCTATTTATAGAGTTCTAAAAATAACTAACTTTCAGTTATTGGACTGCACAGGATGATTTGTGCAGCATTGGTTTGCGCTGCCAGCTGTCAGCCGCCCTCGAGCACTGTGCGGCGCAGGAAACGAACAGACTCCTTGTTATCCGTGCTGTCAGTTGTCAGAAAAGATTTGATTTGATTTGGTAATGATGACTTCTGCCACGTCAGTCTGCGCAGTTGGAAGTGTGCGCAAAGCAGTATGCGCAATCGGATTGCTGCACAATCTATTGTCTGCGTAATTCATCAAAATGATGGGTTTCTTGATTTCTTGACTTTGTTGATTGATGCAACTTGATTTTTTAGGACCTACATGGTTATGCGGCGGAGTTCTGCAGGTTAAGTAGGTTTGCTCAGACGATGGTGGTGACAGAGCCAGAGAGAGCAATGAGGTTCCAGCAGGGACTACACTTAGAGATTAAGCAGCTGGTCGAGGGGCACGACTAGCAGACATTCGATGCATTATTGATGGCGGCTCGGAGGCACGAGCTTACTATTCAAAGGTTACAGCAAGGACTGGAGGCCAGAAGAGGTCTCATACGTAGAGTACGGAAGGAGGAGGAGCAGTACCTCGGATGTCAGCACCAGCGCCTGGCGTCCGTATTCGTGATGCAGCTCCGGTCACAACAGTTGTGACTGCACCAGTTCGACAGCAGCAACCGAGACACCAACAACGTTAGGAGGCACCAATAGGTTGTACTTATTGTGGTAAGGGAGGGCACACTCGAAAAGTGTGTCATTTAGCGAATAGGCAGTGCTTGAGGTGTAGAGGTTCAGACCATCGTATAGCTATGTGCCCACAGATACAGAGGCCAGGAGGGCCAGCTCAACAGTTTCCAGCATTGCCAGCTCCAGAGGTAGCACCGTATCAAGGGCCAGCATTAGCAGTAAGGCCACTAGCCCAGCGCCCATTACTGACGCAAGCTCAGATGTACTGTCAAGCGCAGCATCAGGTAGGACCGCATCAGGTAGAAAAGTAGAGGCCATAATAGCAGGGCCAGGGAAGGCAGCAGCAGAGAGTCTAACAGGGGTAGAGGCAAATAGAATTTAGAGTAATTGAGCAGAGGTTGGCCGAAGGAGGTCAGATTGTGGGTAAGTTTTCAGTATTATTCATTATAATTCATTGAGTTCTATATTCGAAGAGTGAAGGCGACTATCTCATCTCACTCATCTTCTCTCGTATCATGTAATACGTGATATTCATCATGTGTCTTGATTACGAGAGTATGTCCTGGACAGAGTCTCGTTTTTGATTAAGTCATTAGTACCGACTTATCTCAAGTGTTGACCCTTGTCCACTTTGGGAGTCAGCGTAGGACCTCGAGGACGAATTCCTACCTAACTGACTCAGGAGGTGTATTTTATTCCTATGTCTCCGATCACTTTCCTTCTAGGGTATGATTATTGTTTGTGCTTTTACTTAATTGTTCTTTCTTTCGTAATCTGTTCATGTGCCATGTGTTGTTTGATAATTGTGCTTGCTATATGTCATGAGTGTATTTCGTGATCTGAGAGCGCGCTCGACTAGCCTTATCAAAATTCTGAGGACGAAATTTTTCTAAGGAGGGTAGAGATGTCACTCCCCGTTCTCGGAATACGTAATTTTTTGATTTTTTTGTATATGGTATATGGCACCCTTATCTTGATTTTATGTATCATGTATTTGTAACTGGCCATGCATGAAACAGTATCTTGTCGCCGATTAGTGTGCCACCCCTTGTCCTTGTCTGGTTGTAGGCGTAGTTCACTACTTCGATGATAAGATATCTGAACTATGTTGTGGTTAGGATTTTATTTAATTAATTTAATTAGTTGTATCATGTAGCATTTAACATGTTATTAGTCATATGGTTTAGAGCATGCTTAAGATTAGGGTTTCTTTGAGTCAACCCAACCCCTATATATATTCTCTTCCTCACTCTCTCTTCTCATTCACTCTTTCATTTATTTTTTTCAAGCAAACTTTTAGGCAAGTACATCTTGCACCAAATGGAGAGATTATTGCATTTTCATTCTTGAATTTTCTTTTGATATTATTTGTCTATATTGTTCATCTCATCATCCTCTACAAGTTTAGTTCTTGGAGCTTTTGATTTTAATGGCTAGTTTTGTGTAGATCTAAGTTTGTGTCATTTTGGTTTTCTTGGGTTTTGATCTATCAAACTTCTTTGTTTTCAAAATCTAGTTGTTCTATGTTGTAGAAAATTTTGTTCTACCCTATTTTGACCTATGGAAGTCCAAATTTGGACTTACAGTGAAGGTTTTATGGAGCTTGGAAGCTATGGGTTCCACGACCATCTTTTTCAGATTTTTGAGAAGATGGGCACCCATCGACTCTACCGCATGGCACCCCATCGACTCTGCCGCATGGGCACCCATCGACTCAGCCGTACGGCACCCCATCGACTCTGCCGTATGGCACCCCATCGACTCTGTCGCTGTCACGACCCGTACCCATTTTTTTTTAAACGGATACGAGACGTGTCCAAGCCAGCCTACGCCGCAGTGTCGGCGGTAGAACACTGTCACGGCCATGAAGATCAAAATCTCAAACAATGCTCATTCACATAATTAATTTAATTTACAAAGATCACAAATTTTACATTTGTAGAAAAATATAAACTTGTACAAATAAATGAATGACTACAACTCAACTATCTATCTAGTCTCTAGGCTTTTTGTCTGCAATATTCCCGTCACTCCCAAGCTAAGTGAATCCACGGCTAACCTGAAAATGTTGGTTTCCAGTCAGGAATGGAACGAGCACAATTCACTGAATGCAATTTCAAATAAAGAAAATGACTATAAAACAAAGGTTAGACACCAATCATGAGTTTTGAAAATAACAGTAAAGCCTTAAGAAAAATCAATAGTAAAAATAGACCAATATACTTTCCACCGTTAGAAGTACCTTTGACATGTGATCGGTCTGGGGTGCTATACCGCACGGTCTACGATATCTACTTGCAGAAAAGTAACGATGTCTACAATGTCTACAATATCTACAATGTCTACAATATCTATAATGTCTACAATATTTACAATGTCTACAATATCTACAATGTCTACAATATCTACAATGTCTACAATATTTACAATGTCTACAATATTTACAATGTCTACGATATCTACAATGTCTATAATATCTACAATGTCTACAATATCTACAATGTCTACGATATCTACAATGTCTACAATATCTACAATGTCTACAATATCTACAATGTCTACAATATCTACAATGTCTACGATATCTACAATGTCTACGGTCTGATCACACATCCTTGGTACTTCTCATTCCCGACTCAACAATTTATAATAGAGTATAAAAATCACATAACCAATGACTAATCAATGAAATATAGTAAAGATCAATATCGAAATGCAGACAATAAACTGTACTCGCCTGTGGTCCTGTGCTGGTGAAACCGACGATCCAAATCACTTAATATACCACAATAGTCAAAACCCGTACAACAGTCCCCGGAAGCTGAAATAGACAATACCAATGATCTCAGAATAGTCAAATTAGCTAGGATTGCCTGTCCTTAAGTCCAATTCTGGACACAGGGGCAAAACGGTAATTTCGGTCAAAAACGATGTCCGCCGTTGGACCCGCTTTGCACCGAAAAGTGTGCCAGAGTCAACGGTCTCTAAAGTCGTCAAACTACCTGTCTACGGATTCAGTTTTCCGATACGAACCCAACCGTATGTCCATAGTTGGATTCCGGCGGGCCGTGCACAAAATCGCCCGTTGAGTCGGACCGTGGGGCCCACAAAATGATGTCGGATTCAATTGTCTCAGAATTGGACCAAACTTGGCATACAGGACCAGAAAAATGATACGGTTCTGTTGGCGCAAGTTTCGTCTCGATCTGACGAGCGTGCACAAAGTAATTGAGAGATTTGCAAAGTGCACGATACGGGGAATTTCGACGAATACGCATCAAATTCGTCGCGCACACGCGACCAATTTGAATTCCGTCAAAGCCCACACAACCACGAAGCCGTTACGCAGCTTTCGATGCTTTCGGTTCGCGACCACGTCGTTCCGATTGGCGTGACGCACGTCGTGTGGAGTGATTTTGTGATTTTGAAAACAGATTTTTCCCGAACTTTGAAGTTAAATTAACAGCAATATAATTGATGAAAAATAAATCTATAAATAGGGTTCCCATCTCGTATATGTTGTCAATATTCGTGTTCAGGTGGAATTTCTTAAAAGTTACTGGATTGATCAAAATCGGTCCGTCAATGTAGGTTCCTGGACTGAGAAACTATCCTGTTTTTGGACAGGTTTTTGCTCGACTTCGGGCTCATTTTCTGACGTACATGACGCAAAATAAATCTAAGTATTTGAAGGAAAACGGAGTGGGTTATGCCGGGATCGTACCTGAAGAAGCCGTTCGTGAAACGGATAATCGGGTAAGCGGGAATCCCTACGCGAAGTGGGGCTCGCAGCGGCTGTGTTCTGCTGTGCTTGCTCGCACCCGCGCGCGCGCTCGTGTCCGGCCTTCTCCGGCGGTGTCCAGCGACTAGGGCGGCGCTGCAGTGGCGCGCGCCCGCGTGGAGGGTCGGGGTAGTCGCTCTTGGTGGCGCGTAGAAGTTAGGGTTTGTTTTTCTCCTCTCTCTCGTATATATGTCGCCATATATACAATACTACCGCTCGGGTTTTGCATTCTGCTGATAGCAGAATACTTAGGGGTGTCGGCTCACTCATGGGCCCAGGCCGAAGGCTGTTACTGCTACTTATTTCTTTCTTTTTTTCTTTTATCATATAAATATTTATATGTAAATATTTATGCACATACATACATATATGTAATTGCACACATATGCGTATATATATATAATTTATATATACATATATATATATATATATAAATACACGTGTACACATATACACTATATATATGTATATACAAATACACATATCAATATTAATATATATATTTTACCTATATTAATATATATACGTATATATATATTTATACATATCTATATCTATATATACATATGAATACTAGTATAATATATCCATAAAAATCTAATTAAAACCCCAATAATATTGATAATAGAATAAAATAATAATATTGCTAATGAAATTCAATAAATCCATAATGGTTTATACAACGTCACTGGTTCTCACTAATAATAATATTTATAATATTAAATTAAGAATACTTAGAAAATATTCATTAAATAATTAAAACGGAAATACCACACTCTCATACCAAATTCCATCACACAATTGTCATTGGACGCGCCACATGACTACCTGGCTTGGGCTCAGTTCAGGTCCAGTCCGGGCTAAACTGGTATCACCGGTTTTTCTACTTTCAATAATATAATTAATACTTAAATAAACCATCGGTAAGGTTTATGTCGCAACTCGACCTAGTTTTCCTAGTTAGGACATCGCTATGGCTCGGCCTTCCCTATCAGGGCTAACACCCTAGTCAAAGCACGCCATTTCACTATCCGTGCCACGATTTCTAGTCGACTTGTACTCAAAAACTCCACTGTGGCTAAAATCATCTACCGTAAAATTAACTAAATAATTATTTACAAAATATTAAAAATCACCATTTAATTCAAATAAATAAATAAAATATTATTAAAATTCTGGGAAGAGGGGCTACAAATCTACCCACCTTAAAAATAATTTCGTCCTAGAAATTCTAATTCATCACTATTCCTAAAAAGAACTCTACCATTACCTTAATCTCCTCGAACTTTTAATCCTCAACAATAGTTTATATCCTCCTCCTAGCCATTTTGTAACAACAAAACTCTGAAGACTTTCTACCCACCTTTGATCACGCTACTCCCTCAATCCTCATGTCTCTAAAACTTTATAATCATGCAACTAATTGCTAAAATACTACCAATAAACATCTACTGCTTATGACCACTATAATCCTCTACTATCTATCAAGCAACCCAACCACTTAACAAGCAACATCTTACACAGGTAGCTGAGAAACATAGGTGCATTCTAATAAGCATTACCATTCGTCACTCTACAATAGGAAGGACAGGAAGATAAGGAAAAATAATCGAGAGCGAGTATGAAGTTTCTAGAGCGGTAGAGGGTATCCAATGATGCAGATAGAAAGAAAGATCTATGAATCATTGACTTATTTGCTAGATTGGCTACTCCAGTCCAGTCACTTGCTAAGTCTAAGAATCCTTTATTCTTGTAGGAGCTTGTAATCCGGCAATACAGAAGTTCCGTTCTCGAAATTCTAAACAGTTTTCATAATAGAACGGAATCTGGGAAATCAAGATTGTGATCTTTTTCGTGGTTATTTAAACACACGAACAAGGGATATAAAATGTAATACAAGATCATATCGCAACTTCCAGGTAACTGGAATAATGGTTACGAAAGACACCACATTCTAAGAGGTGGATATTTCCTAATAGGTATAGGGACCTATTTTAAATAGTTCGGCTTACAGTCCAAAAATAGTGGTACGTATGGATGGATTTTACTGGGTCTTAATGGGTTCCTCAATTGTACATCAATCGTCAGTTGGATGAACCTTGGACTTCAATCTACATGGATTGGACAAGATCCTAATATTAAACTACTTCTAGTAGGTTTCAACCCAAGTGGTTGAACTAGTTGGACAGTCGAGTTGGTTAAATAGGTTCTCTACGCCCTGAAGGTGCGCCTTCCGCGACTTCTGTGTTTAAGTGGCACGAGAAACCACCATTGAGTGGCACACTATTGACATGTGCGCAGTGGGCTCGAGTCGATCACAACCATATATTGGATTGAAGGCTTCGAGTCAAAATTGAGTCCCTAATCATAATCGAGAAGTTTACCGGTACCATGGTAAGGGTTATAGTTAGTTCTTTCTACCTGAAAGTCGTACCATAAAAATAGAGTACAAGGGGACGTGTTTGAGTGGGACATGATATACCTAGATGAAGGTGGACTCGTCTAGATCTTGCACATGAAATTTGTCGGAAGGTAACAGCTGGTCTCGTGCTCCTAATATTAATGGCACCGCCGAGCACAAAATAATCTAAATGATTAGTGGGAGTCCATGGGGACACTAATCATCATCCTAATGGAAGTTATTCTACTCAATCTATAATCCTCGTGTATCCTAAAACTTTTAGAAGGCTTAGGGTCTACCCACCTTAGAAGCTAGGACATAGTCTTAGGAATAATGAGGTCAGAAGAATTCCAAAATCCAGGTATTGTACCTCGACTCTCATTAATAAAGAATCAAGCATGACGGAACGGGGTACGATAGTTATAAGTCAAGTCAATGATCGTTCCTCAGTAAATGGAACATGAGTGTGTACAATTACACACGGTCGGTAAAATAGAATGACCCACTCGTCCACCGTATACAAGAGTTATCGATGGGGTAACCAACTCTAGGGCACATCATATGAAAAAGATTCCTAACAACCCAGTCATGTATTTCTATTTGTGTCGAATCTGTCGGACTATTGTCACACGGTTTCTAGTTGAAGCAAGCTTCAAAGGATGGTTAGAGGTTCACAACATTTGGTCAAGGGAAAAGATCCTAATCATCCTCGGACTCCAATGACCGGAAGATCCTGATAGTAGGTTTAGTGTCGAAGGGAGGACGAGTAACTCAAGGCAAGGTTCCAGTCACTGACTAGCCGACGACAACTACACTTGTGTATACAACTATCCTAGCCATGGGGTTACTCTGTATCTCTCTACCAATTATGAGCTTCCGTCTTTCCAATTCAGTGAAAGACAAAACAATAAAGAATTCAAGGGAGTTATTACTGAATACAATTTCGTGATTCAAGGGCGAACATATAATTCAAGAGGAATTGCCAAGCAGTTGCGGATGAGATCATAGATACCTATATATCTCCATCCACGTAATGTAATTAAACAAAAAGCGAACCAAATGCATCATGGTTGATCAGACCATAATACACTGATTCTGATTAGACAATAAGTTAGCAGGCGTCCCCACTAAACATATGTCTTGAATCAAGCTCGATAAAAGAATGAGCTTGCAAAACTAGGCTGTGATAGCAACATTGGTCAAGATAGTCAAATTACAAGTATACAAGATTTTTGAAAGAAGCCACAAGTACTTCGAGTTTAGAGAGAATCAAACTTACAAGGTGTTCTTGCTTATACAGTCATCCTACTATATTCTTATCCATAAAGCCTTGGTCAACCAATGGGTTATGGACTTCTAAATTCCATATTCTAGGTAAACCTATTAGTGTCAATCGATATCCTCGTCAATAGGTCACAAGGACCACGGAATGCTAGATCGGGAGATGTGCTATCCAACTTACAACTTCCACCAATATTGGCTTCGGATCTTATGGAACACACAGGGCACTGTCCTATCCTCTATAGTATCCTTAACTTGTAATCACGTCTGAAATTATTCCACCGAGAGTTATGCCTTGCCTGTATACTCTGGCTGTGGTAATCCCTTGGTTTCGTGATTCCGATGTGATATGCTATCCGATACTCTACCTTATATTGACACAAGGGCGACTACGGTCAAAAGAGGACCACTAGTCATATTTCTAGCAATATTCTATAACCCATATTTCTTAAACTAATTTCAACTCTAGGAGTCGTGTCTCGCCAGTGCGCTGCTGGCTGCAGTGAATCTATGGTTTCTATAATTCAAATAAATGGCGACAGTGCGCTGCTGTCTTGCCATCATGAGTCAACTAATATTCTTTTAACTACATCCGTAAAACCCATGAGCTCCTAGAGATTCAACAATTTGCCTATGAAATAAAGCGTACGCATTTGTTCTATCAGTCACAACCCTTAAGATAAAAGATTGCACAGGGGGAAATAATTGAGGACAAAAGAAATACAAACATTCTAACTCTTCCATGTGTATTCAAGCCTCTGAGGGACAAACTTGAATCGAAACTAACTCGAAGTCCGTATATGGATAACAAAATCAGAACTTATACAAAATATTAATTTCTAGGGCAAATAGAAACTAAATAGGCAGTTCGACTAAGATATGAGGATGATATCTAAGAGGCAGGAGAATGAATTGAATAATCTATCAAGGCTAGATCATTAATTCTATGAAGCTCTGCCTTACCAAGGGAATAATCTATCCAAATTAGATTACATCGTCATATCAAGAGATGATAATGTACCTATGGGGATCTGATAAACTATCAAAAATTAATAATTTCCATCCTAAATTGCATGGCCTAAACTACCCATCGGTAAATTGGTATAAGGGACTCATAGTCCTAGTCATTCTCTTAAATTAAATTAATCATGGTTCGTGAATGAGCATGTTCTAGTAGCAGGCTCGCAATAGTACAACTAACTTACGTACTATCACGAGTTCGCATTATTTGCAAAGACTGACCTGCATGGGCCACCACAAAAACTTGTCACGACCCGCACCCGTTTTTTTTAAACGGATACGAGACGTGTCCAAGCCAGCCTACGCCGCAGTGTCGGCGGTAGAACGCTGTCACGGCCATGAAGATCAAAATCTCAAACAATGCTCATTCATATAATTAATTTAATTTACAAAGATCACAAATTTTACATTTGTAGAAAAATATAAACTTGTACAAATAAATGAATGACTACAACTCAACTATCTATCTAGTCTCTAGGCTTTTTGTCTGCAATATTTCCGTCACTCCCAAGCTAAGTGAATCCACGGCTAACCTAAAAATGTTGGTTTCCAGTCAGGAATGGAACGAGCACAATTCACTGAATGCAATTTCAAATAAAGAAAATGACTATAAAACAAAGGTTAGACACCAATCATGAGTTTTGAAAATAACAGTAAAGCCTTAAGAAAAATCAATAGTAAAAATAGACCAATATACTTTCCACCGTTAGAAGTACCTTTGACATGTGATCGGTCTGGGGTGCTACACCGCACGGTCTACGATATCTACTTGCAGAAAAGTAACGATGTCTACAATGTCTACAATATCTACAATGTCTACAATATCTACAATGTCTACAATATTTACAATGTCTACAATATCTATAATGTCTACAATATCTACAATGTCTACAATATTTACAATGTCTACAATATTTACAATGTCTACAATATTTACAATGTCTACGATATCTACAATGTCTACAATATCTACAATGTCTACAATATCTATAATGTCTACGATATCTACAATGTCTAAAATATCTACAATGTCTACAATATCTACAATGTCTACGATATCTACAATGTCTACGATATCTACAATGTCTACGGTCTGATCACACATCCTTGGTACTTCTCATTCCCGACTCAACAATTTATAATAGAGTATAAAAATCACATAACCAATGACTAATCAATGAAATATAGTAAAGATCAATATCGAAATGCAGACAATAAACTGTACTCGCCTGTGGTCCTGTGCTGGTGAAACCGACGATCCAAATCACTTAATATACCACAATAGTCAAAACCCGTACAACAGTCCCCGGAAGCTGAAATAGACAATACCAATGATCTCAGAATAGTCAAATTAGCTAGGATTACCTGTCCTTAAGTCCAATTCTGGACACAGGGGCAAAACGGTATTTTTGGGCAAAAACGATGTCCGTCGTTGGACCCGCTTTGCACCGAAAAGCGTGCCAGAGTCAACGGTCTCTAAAGTCGTCAAACTACCTGTCTACGGATTTAGTTTTCCGATACGAACCCAACCGTATGTCCATAGTTGGATTCCGACGGGCCGTGCACAAAATCGTCCGTTGAGTCGGACCGTGGGGCCCACAAAACGACGTCGGATTCAATTGTCTCAGAATTGGACCAAACTTGGCATACAGGACCAGAAAAATGATACGGTTCTGTTGGCGTAAGTTTCGTCTCGATCTGACGAGCGTGCACAAAGTAATTGAGAGATTTGCAAAGTGCACGATACGGGGAATTTCGACGGATACGCATCAAATTCGTCGCGCACACGCGACCAATTTGAATTTCGTCAAAGCCCACACAACCACGAAGTCGTTACGCAGCTTTAGATGCTTTCGGTTCGCGACCACGTCGTCCCGATTGGCGTGACGCACGTCGTGTGGAGCGATTTTGTGATTTTGAAAACAGTTTTTTCCCGAACTTTGAAGTTAAATTAACAGCAATATAATTGATGAAAAATAAATCTATAAACATGGTTCCCATCTCGTATATGTTGTCAATATTCGTGTTTAGGTGGAATTTCTTAAAAGTTACTGGATTGATCGAAATCGGTCCGTCAATGTAGGTTCCTGGACTGAGAAACTATCCTGTTTTTGGACAGGTTTTTGCTCGACTTCGGGCTCATTTTCCGACGTACATGACGCAAAATAAATCTAAGTATTTGAAGAAAAATGGAGTGGGTTATGCCGGGATCGTACCTGAAGAAGCCGTTCGTGAAACGGATAATCGGGTAAGCGGGAATCCCTACGCGAAGTGGGGCTCGCAGCGGCTGTGTTCTGCTGTGCTTGCTCGCACCCGCGCGCGCGCTCGTGTCCGGCCTTCTCCGGCGGTGTCCAGCAACTAGGGCGGCGCTGCAGTGGCGCGCGCCCGCGTGGAGGGTCGGGGTAGTCGCTCTTGGTGGCGCGTAGAAGTTAGGGTTTGTTTTTCTCCTCTCTCTCGTATATATGTCGCCATATATACAATACTACCGCTCGGGTTTTGTATTCTGCTGATAGCAGAATACTTAGGGGTGTCGGCTCACTCATGGGCCCGGGCCGAAGGCTGTTACTGCTACTTATTTCTTTCTTTTTTTCTTTTATCATATAAATATTTATATGTAAATATTTATGCACATACATACATATATGTAATTGCACACATATACGTATATATATAATTTATATATACATATATATATATATATATATAAATACACGTGTACACATATACACTATATATATATATATGTATATACAAATACACATATCAATATTAATATATATATTTTACCTATATTAATATATATACGTATATATATATTTATACATATCTATATCTATATATACATATGAATACTAGTATAATATATCCATAAAAATCTAATTAAAACCCCAATAATATTGATAATAGAATAAAATAATAATATTGCTAATGAAATTCAATAAATCCATAATGGTTTATACAACGTCACTGGTTCTCACTAATAATAATATTTATAATATTAAATTAAGAATACTTAGAAAATATTCATTAAATAATTAAAACGGAAATACCACACTCTCATACCAAATTCTCTCACACAATTGTCATTGGACGCGCCACATGACTACCTGGCTTGGGCTCAGTTCAGGTCCAGTCCGGGCTAAACTGGTATCACCGGTTTTTCTACTTTCAATAATATAATTAATACTTAAATAAACCATCGGTAAGGTTTATGTCGCAACTCGACCTAGTTTTCCTAGTTAGGACATCGCTATGGCTCGGCCTTCCCTATCAGGGCTAACACCCTAGTCAAAGCACGCCATTTCACTATCCGTGCCACGATTTCTAGTCGACTTGTACTCGAAAACTCCACTGTGGCTAAAATCATCTACCGTAAAATTAACTAAATAATTATTTGCAAAATATTAAAAATCACCATTTAATTCAAATAAATAAATAAAATATTATCAAAATTCTGGGAAGAGGGGCTACAGTCGCATGCCACCCAATCGACTCTATCGCATGGGCACCCATCGACTCTGCCGCATGGGCACCCATCGACTCTGCCGCATGGCACCCCATCGACTCTGTCGCATGGCATCCCATCCACTCTGCCGTATGGTATCCCATCCACTCTGCCGCATAGCCACCCATCGACTCTGCCGCATAGCACCCCATCCACTCTGCCGTATAGCACCCCATCGACTCTGACCACATGGGAAGATGAGCACCCATCCACCCTTGGCCGCATAGTGTCTATTTTGGCTGAATTGTGGCCAGAATTTCTCCCAACTACCAACATGAAAGTTGTAGATCTTTGTCTTAGCTTCGAGAATCTTCATGTCTCACTTTAACCAGAATTCATATGAGACTTTTATGTCACGAGGGGTCCACGTGACTTCCTGACTTGACCGTGTTCCTGACCTGATTACCTGTATACGTGCTGGTACCTGTTCTAAGTATGTATTGAGATACAATATTAGTATGCACTGCGATGCTATTTAATGAGTGCACTGAGGTGTGACTCTGTGTGCTAAGTGATCATTCATGTTATATATCAATACATGTGTACCTTCCAGCACAGTCATGGTATTTGGTCAGTAATAGTGTCGTGGTATAATGATTGTTGTTTGATGCATTACACTAAGCATGGATCTAGATTTGGGACTCCTTGAGCCGATGTGGATTCATACTTAGGGTACACGTACCATGGTACGACATATAGAAGGATGACCATGTGACCATGACATGTAATTCCAATATCAAGATAGGGTTAATCTAAACAACTTAATTCGGTAGAAGCATTGGGAGGGAACAGAATCTCGAGATCGTGCCATACTAGCCACCCCAGTTCCAGTCTTGACGTGTCGGGTTGGCCACCACGGATATGGTTTCATCCGCGGATGATTATATCCGACTCCTACGTGCTATGTGTTATATGTTTTAGCACGGTGGCCTTACGGGGGACCGGTGCATAATCAAAGTGCTACGTGTATATGTATATATATAACGGTTTGGCTAGCTCTGCTGGGTTGACACGATCTGAGGATTCCTATATTGCATTACTGGGATAATCTAGACAAATCATAGAAAGCCGTAGGATTGAATGGCCGCTTGTAAGCCTACTTGTTTGTGATACGTTTTCTTCGGTTAGCAACTGAGGAACATGGACTATCGTGGTACGTGGTCCAACCCATGTCCTTGTTTGGTTGTTGGGTTGGGCTATTGTGCTGCGATAGGCTATGGACCGAAGTTGCGATCAGAAGCCCTTCACCTGCCCATGGTTATAGGATATATCTTATCTCGGCATGATATTGGCACCGTTTGTCCTTGTTTGGTTGTAAGGGTGTCGTATTGTCTCGATGATATCACTACAAGAAAAAAAGGCTTTTTTTGACGGTTTTTCCCCGTCAAGAAATGGGTATCTTGACGGTTGCGGATCCGTCAAGTAGGCCGAAGTCAAGAAAAGCTCCCCCTTTTCTTGACGGTCGCTGGCAGGACTTTTTATGGCAGTTTTTGGCAGTCATATAAAGCAGTTTTCTTGACTGTTTTTAGCCGTCAAGATAGCAGTTTTTAGAAACCGTCAATGTAGACGAAAACTTTTCTTGACTCCGGCCTAGATGACGGCTATTAGCCTTCAAGATAACCCTTTATGCACGGTTAAAAACTGTCAATGAAAGTCCCTTCTGCAGCAGAAATTAGTTTATTGTTGACCTTTTATATCTGTCAAGAGAAGCTAAATTTTGTATAGCTAAAATTCCATTTATATAAATCGAACACAAACAAAATATCAATAATCCAGAAGATATACATACATCAAATAACTACAAAGCCCAATCTTTATATTAACAAACTGTAATGTTCATACATCATAAACTTCCAACACATTTACACACGTCCAACCACAAACATCCAGCACATGTCCAACCACAAACATATCCAAACCAAAATATATAGTTTTCTTACATCTTAAACATCCAAAACCGATATTTATGCTAGTAAAACCAAAATATGCATAGCAAACCCGGCCGGAGAACATCGATCCTCACGTATTCACAGCACCTTCATTTTCCACTCCTGAGAGAACAAGAGAAATATATTTATAAATATCTAGGCAAGAACAACATATAAAGAAAATCCAAGCTAATACTCAAAGTATCATGAAATTGACATCCCAAATAGAAGCAACATATAGAGGAAGAAAGCTATTGGGTGAAGGAGTTTAACATTTGAACTTTGAGTATCACGAAGTGTAGTATCTAGTTGGAAGATAGTTAATGATGTGGACTTATGTTAGTGTATCCGTGAGGGAGTGTATTTAGCATTAGCAGCACCTGCAAACGTATGCAACTGTATTACGACAATCTAGTGCATGTACAATAGATGTGCAATAACTGTATGTGCATCAGTAGTAGCTACAGTTCTGGACTGCTAGTGTGAGAAGCAAGAGCAACAGTACAAACTGCACATTGAAGCACCAGCATTTTTCAAACTGCAACGCTTGGGGCAGCAGGTTGTACTGGTGTGTATAGGTGCAGGAAACGGAGTATTAGTGCACACATGTATAGAGTGTCTATAGGAGTACAGACTTCATGATTCATCTTAATGAACAAAAGGATATGTAGGTGCAGGAAACTCATAGGACAGTCTAGCAGATATGGTAAAATACCTAAATAAACAAAAGGAAAGACTTTTAATACAATACATTAAATTTATTACCTGAATAAATTTTTAGTTATTTGTTCTCAAGAAACCATAGAATTCTGTTTGTAGAAATCAATCAATCCAGCATAATCTCATTTAATAACTCAAAGAAGTGGCTTTGGCCAAGAATATAGCTAGCAACAATCTATTATACTACTGAACGCCAGATAATTTACCAGTGTAACTTGACAAGTCAACAATTGCAAATTAATCTGAACAAATAAACCTCTACTCTAACATGTAATGAGGGACATGCCAATGTAATATGAACTCATTAACAAATAAGCAAACCTCTAATCAAGTCAATTCAACCACCGAGCTAGATCATTCTGGACAGTAGTGTAATTTCATTTTCCTATACTCATTGGGATTATTCCTGCTTATCGTATTCTATATATTCATGTATACACCTTCCCTGGCTATATATATTGTATTTGTGTGATTGTATATACTGGTCGGTGTTTCTTTGGGGTACTTGCTCCCTGACAGTTTAGCTAACCAGTTTGGTACTTTGGTTGCATGTCATATATATACCCAGGAGACCACCGGTACCGAGGAACATGAGTTCTTCCAGGAGGATGCCACCTTGAAGATCCCATAGTATCTAGTGATCTTAAATACCTAGGAATATTATGCTCCAATTGTAACTCAAGTGTCCTCATATTTCCTAAAACCTTTCAAGTAGATAAGGGCATAAGGTTCCCTAAATACTTAGTATCTTATGAGATCCAATGAGCCTTTGCCTTTTGGCAAGACAGTATGGTCTAGATATGTGCCAAAGACGTGTCCGAACCTCTTTCGTCGCTTTCAAGGCCCACAAAGTGTCTCTCTTTATAGACACGAGTGTGGGCCGTACTCCGGCTCCTTCATTTCCCATGCCACTAAGCTCTCCGAGGAGCCATGAAAGAATCTGAATGTCCATCAGACTGAACCTTTGTTTGATGGCTAGTATCTCATGAATAAGAAAATTTTACTTTTAATAAAATAACTTTCTAATAGGCAATATGTCTTGGTTTCTATATTCTTTATCTGCTAAATTTTTAAATCAGACTTCATATGAGAAATATAGACTTACATATGAAAAATAAAAGTTGTATCTCAATGAGCTTACTGCAAATAAGAAGGGTAAGACTAAGTGTCGGAATCTATCCAAACTCCAAAGAAGTGTTAATAAAT